>CM069142.1:36616522-36717445 GCA_035221665.1 Okamejei kenojei
CTGTGGTGTGTGTGGGTGTGCATCGGGGGGGGGGGGGGGGGGTCTGAAGTCCCCAAACTATGACTCTATAGAGACGGAAAACTGCCGAAATGGTCAAATGATGTATTAGCAACTCATGCCAGCAGTGTTATGTTACAGTATGAGATTGTTTCCAACGTCCCCCTCCACCCATTCAACCCTGATGTATGAATGGCATTGTATGAATAAATTTGATCTTGGCTATGACAACAAGCTTGAGAAATGCTTTCTGGAGACCATAGATGAACTTGGGTGCGAATTGCACAGGAGAGGGGCCTGTCTGCTGCCCAAATCCAGTAAATATGATTGGGCATTAAGTGTCACTCTCACGGCGCAAGACCAATCTTGAAGGGAATTGGTGGCCTCATTTGTGGCTAAAGTCACAGTTGTCACTTGGCCTTTTTGATTTTGCTGGTTCCATATACTGGCTTCGTAGTAGTGTATCCACAGATCACACAGAACTTGCAATGCAATACGTTTCTTAGCGCCTTTGGTTCTGCACCACTCAGCTCTTTTTTCAGTGATGTCCGTCATTTTGATGTGTCCAAGATGTGTCCAATTGTATTTTGGTATGGATAGCTGTGTACAATAAAGGAAGCAATAATAACACATTGGTGTAGAGGTTCTTTTATGTTGCATTATTTATGATCTCAATAAAGCTGAAATATATGCAAAAAAACTGTTTTTTCGCTTAGCATGTAAACTAATTGCTCTGGAGGGTTCGTTCTTTGAGCATTTGAGTTGGACCTCAATAGCCACAGTGTTGGAGGATCAGATATGTGACAGATTTCGGAAGGATGCAGGAACCTAGGGTTGTTATAGTGGGTGATTTTACTTCCCAATATTGGACTAGGGCTTACTCATGGAAGTACAGGGAATACAGTGATATTGATCATAAAACACGCAGATGAGAAATCAGTTAACTAGGCATCAAGTTCGGCACATAACTTGTGGGCTGGAGGGGCTACTTCTGCACTTTTCTATGTTCTATGTAAAACCATGGTAATTGGTTAACACCAACAACTAAACCCCGCACATCAAAAAACTAATGAAAGAGTATACAAAATGTTTAGATTGGCTCCAAGATAGTGGGACAAACATGAACACACACATGCAATCATTTAGCCCAAATTGTGCCACAACTCTTAAACATAACATCTCTCAGGTCAGTGTGCATCGAGCAAAAGACTCTTCCTCTGCAACCCTTTTGCCACAAGATTTCTGTTTGTTTTGTTCTCTGATTAACAGAGACTGGTCATCGTCAATCTGACATGGCTTCCCTTTATACACAAGTGTGTTGGTTTCATTGGGTCCTTCAGTGTTCTGCCTGGGACACACTCTGCGGGTCGGGGGCGGGTCGTGGGGGGGTGGGGGGTGGCGGGGGGGTTCAGGGAGGGGAAGGTATGTTACTTGCACACAGCGTAGGGATCTGCAGAAGGGACTGCCAATTAATATTAACCTGTTGCCTAGTCCTTGCTCCACATATGATAATTGAGTATTCTCAGCTTTTTGACATATTTTCTGCATGCTCTTTGCTGTCTCACTCATATTGGGAAAGACCTAACCGTGATTTATTTCTTTACGGAGACTTTGGTTTTTATTTTTTTGGCAGTATTTTTTTTTATTCAGTGAACTTTTTTGTGTTTTTTATTGTTGCTATTTAGTACTGTGCTCACAAACCTGGCGTGCTTCTGCAATAAGAATTCATTGTTCTGCTTTGGTATTATGACAATTAGACACATTTGACTCAATGCTGCGCGCCTACAAGAGAAGCAAGTGATATAATTATGAATGGAGCAGATGTTGAGTGGGTTATTTTCCATTATGTACAAAAGTGTAGATTGTTATGATAGTGGACAATGTAGGTAGGGATCCAGTCTCCAGAAACCTCCACCATTCAACTGAGGCAGAAGAAAGGACAGTGGGCAAAAGGAAAAGCAGCTCCCTGAGTTATGGAGATGTGAACTGTTGAGTGCACTGGAGACAGGTCTGGTCCAGTTATGGAGGTGTTGGTTGTGTCTGTTCTGCCACCCCCTCCCCCCCCTCCCCGACAATCAGGGGCGTAGAAAACTTATCATCACAGGACTGAGGAAACTTTGTGAGAGGAATGCAGCTTTGAGCCATGAGATCCCCTCGAATGTTAGGGTACACCACGTTGCCCAAACACACCAAGTGATGATGTGGGTCACGAGGGTGCTCAAACTTGGGAGAGATGCTGAAAGGCCAGCTGATGTGGTGACTGCAGTTCCGATAACCACGGAATACAGCGTAGCAATGTTTACCGTTATGCACTTTGGTGGAGGAATAAAGGCATAGGACCTATTTTCTAAATGGAGAGAGGATTCAGAAATCGGAGGTGCTAAGGGACTTGGGAGTGCTGGTGCAGGATTACCAAATGGTTATTTGGAGTTTGAGTCGGCAGTAAGGAAGGCAAATGCAATGCATTCATTTCGAGGGGATATAGAATATAAATTCAAGGATGTAATGCTGAGGCTTCAATCATTAGTTCATAAGCTGAATTAGGTCATTCAGCCCATCATGTCTACTCCCCCATGCAATCATGGGCTGACCTACCTTTTGTTCACAACCCCCCCTTTTTTCCTGCCTTCTCCCATAACCCCTGATACCCTTACTAATCAAGAATCTGTCAATCTCCACCTTAAAAATGTTTATTGACTTGGCCTCCACATCTGTCTGTGGCAATGAATGCCATAGATTCACCACCTTTAACGAAATTAAGTGCTCATCTCCTTTCTAAAGTGTATAGAACTGTACAGGACACAGTCTGGTGTTCAGTCAGCTTTAATCATCAGTCATGGTGTGATGCATAACAATACGTTGTTAGCTCATCTCTACCACCGGTGTAAATAACTAATATGGGAAGGTGTGTGTTAATATAAAGTGTACAGTAATGGTGGAGCTAGTGTGATTACATTACTCTGATGGTGCATATGCACTAACCAAATTACATCCTTCCCGTAGAGAAAAGAGTTGTTGAGCTGTTGTTAAAACACATGCGGTTTTAAACTACTCTCCATACCGTTGGGCGGTCTGCTAACCCGACTCGAGCGCATGCGGACAAACCCTTCCCCCTCGTTCCTTGAAAAGTGGTAGTAAGGCTGGGTGGTGGTAGAACCGAAGAATGAGAACGCAGCTGGGGGCTTTGGGAGAGGAGCGCAGGGCGAGCATGCAGGACTAGGGGCACTGGGGATTGGATAAGAACTTGAACGATGCAGGGGATGAGGGACCGAACGACGCGGAGAATACATGCTGGGGGGAGGGGGTCTGGGGCGGACAACAGCAGCAGGTGTCTTGAAAACCAACGGCTGTGCGTAAGGACCGGGAGTATCTGGTCGCGGTTCGTTCACGGGCAGGAGATGTTGACGGCTGCGCCGGTACAGAACACCATCGACGTTGACAAGGTAGGAACGAGGTTCCTTGGCTGGCCCCTCAACAAAACCCAGTTGGGTGTGTCCAACTGCAGTCTGCAGGCGAACCACTTGACCTTGAAGTAATGGTTTAAGTGGTTTGCTCAACTTGTCACAGGAGCACTTCTGGACATCATGTTGCTGGGCTCATTGTTGTTTCTGGTTTAGAGATGAGAATGTACAAAGCATGCTTAGCATGTTTGCAGGTGACACAGAAGTGGGTGGCATCCTAAATTACAGTAGGATATTGATCAGTTGGGCAAGTGGGCTGAGGAATGGTTAATGGAGTTTAATACAGATAAGTGTGCGGTGTTGCATTTTGGGAATTCAAACCAGGGTAGGACCTTTATAGTGTAGCAGGGATCTGGGGAGTGTTGTAGAGCAGAGGGATGTTGGAGTCGCAGGTACATAGTTCCTTGAAAGTGACGTCACAAGTTAGTTGGTCAAGAAGGCCTTCTGCACATTGGCCTCCGTCAGTCAGTGTATTAAGTATATAAATTGTAACGTTTTATGTTTATGGTTGTAGAAGATTGACTTGGCCACATTTTGGAGTATTGTGTTCAGTTAATGGTCACTCTGTATTAGGAAAGATGTTGTTAAACTGGAAAGGGTGCAGAGAAGATTTATGGGGATGTTACCAGACGCGAGGACCTGAGCCATAGGGAGAGGTTCAGCAGGCTAGGGCTTTATTCCTTGGAGCGCAGATGGACGAGGGGTGGAATCTTATAGAGGTGTATAAGAATCATGAGGGGATTTAGATGGGGTAAATGTACAGTCTTTTACCCCATGAGAATTGGAATCAAGAACCACAGGTCGTAGGTTTTAAAGTGAGGGAAGAAAGATTTAATATGACCTGAGGGAGGCAATGTTTTTGCACAAGGGGTGGTTGGCTGCATGGAACAAGTGCAGAGGAGGTTGAGGTAGGTATTATCACAACGTTTTAAAAGACATTTGGACAGGTACATGGATTATTGGATAGGTTTGAGTTGGATATGGGGCAAATACGGGCGGGTGGGACTAGTGTAAATGGGGGCATCTTGGTTATGGGGGCAAGGTGGGCCAAATGGCCTATTTCCATGCTGTATGACTCTGTGTGAGTTGTATTTTTGGGATATTAAACTAGGGCAGGAGTTACACAGTTAATGGCCGGCCCCCAGAGTGTGCTGTAGAACAGAGAGACCTAGGGTTACTAATATATAATTCATAGCAAGTGGAGACACAGGCAGATAGAGTGCGTTGACAACGGCATTCATCAGCCAATACATTAAATACTGAAGTTGGGACCTCATGTTGCAACTGGGACAAGACATTGGTGAGACCATACTTGGGTTTTCCCCCCTCGCATTGTGTATACTTCTGGTCACCCTGCTATAGGTTGTGTGTCATTAATCTGGAGAAGGATCAGAAACGATTCACGGGGATGTTATCGGGACCAGGATTTTTGAGTTATAAGGAGAGGGCTGGTATAGGCTGAGACTATTTCCCTGAAGTCAAAGGAGGTTAAAGGTATTATAAAATCATGAACAACATAGAAAAAGGTAGATGGTCCCAATCTGTTTGCCAGGGTACGGGAGTAGAAAAACTAGAGGGCCACAGGATTTAAGGTGAGAGAAAATAAGAATTATTTAAAAGGGGAACTGAGGGAAACTTTTTTT
The DNA here is from genome assembly GCA_035221665.1 of Okamejei kenojei. Classification (NCBI taxonomy): domain Eukaryota; kingdom Metazoa; phylum Chordata; class Chondrichthyes; order Rajiformes; family Rajidae; genus Okamejei; species Okamejei kenojei. Next base: position 36,621,624 of record CM069142.1, read on the forward strand.
ACAAAGAGGGTGGTATTATTTGGAATAAGCTGCTAGAGGAAGCTGTAAGGATGGGTGTAATAAAAAGCATTTAAAACACATTAGACAGGTACATCATTTAGAAACGATTTAGCAGGATGTGAACCAAATGCAGGCAAATAGGACTACCTCAGAAAACACATCTGTTCAGCATGGATGTGTTGGGCTGAAAGGCCTGTCTCTGTGCCCTATGATTCTCGATATGCTGAACCTTAGGGAAAAACACCTTCATAATGTGACTGTGCTTTTTGGACAGAGGTTGTCGGTTTGCTGCTCTCTTATTAACGGTGCACACAGCTGATTTTCCCTCATGCATTTACTTTCTAGATTCCAGAATGTTTCATAGATGAATAATGTTTAATTTAGTTTAGTTTTAGTCTAGTTTTTATTATGTGCAAATGTGCTTCATGATACACTGAAAAGCCCGTTTTGTACGCTACGCGGTCAAATTCTGCTACACGTGGATGTAGGACACAGAAGGTGAGAGTGAAATAAATTTGTGGATCGGCTGCTGAGCCAGCACGCCAGATTCAAAGATCAAAACCTTACTCCAAAGTGAAGAGGTATCATCCTCATTCTCATGCACCGTTTCAAATTTGTAATTGAGTGCTGACAAAATAAATAATAATGGTGTTAAAAGAAGCGGTAACAAATCTGACACATTTGCTTTATCGATCTCAATGTCCAGCATGGGCAGCCTAAGAAGCAGGTTCGGGGGGGGGGGGGGGTTGTACTGGGCTATTGGAGTTGATTTTCTGGTGACATACCCTTTGCAATCTGTTGCACAGTCTTCTTGCAGGAGCATGAGGCCCAAAGATCTATTGCACAGAGACCGACGAGCCAACTCGTTGTTTGAAGAGCTCAAAACAGGTTCCATTGAGCGAGAGTGTTTCGAGGAACAATGCTCACGTGATGAAGCAAGAGAAGTGTTTGAAAATGAATCAAGAACTGTAAGATGTTCGACATAAAATCTTGGAGTAAACTCGGGACAGGCAGCATCTCTGAGAAAAAAGGAATAGGTGACTTTTCGAGAGTCAGGGGAACGGGGTAACTAGAGGTATGAAAGGTACAGAATAAAATTAGAGCTGGCACCGATGACTCAAGGAAAGTGGAGCCCACAATGGTCCATTGTTGGCTGTGGAAGAGGTGATAATGAAGGGATACAAACAGTGAAACTAGCGAGACGTGAAAGAGTGAGGGAGAGAGACGGCGAGGGTGGAGGGAATGCAAGAATAACTTTAGCGTGAAATATGAAGCGTTGTTTCTACCAATTTGCATGTGGCCTCACTCTGACAGTGGAGGAGGTCCAGGACAAAGTCAGTATGGGATGGAGGGTGAAATGTTTGGCAACTGGGGCACCTTGGGGGGAATCGAGTAGGTGTCTGGGTCTCGGGATGGAGGCAAGGGGGAAACGAGGAAATGCCACTGATCATCTAGAACGTTTGAAAAAGCACTATGCGTTTTTCTCACTCCAAGCCATCCAAGGGCTTGTTTTGCGACTGTGTGAAGAGAACTTGGATCATAGAATCAACACAATTGCAGCATAGTAGGGCATTGGGCCATCAAAGTCCATACCAATTCTCCACTGAGCATTTAATGAGTTCCCATCCAGCACCTTCTGCATTATATTTGCAAATGTTTTTCCAATGCTTTCAATTCCCTCATAGCCACTGGAGGGACCTGCCTCCTCACCTGCTGGCTTAGATAATTGTAGATTTCAACCACACTTTGTAACAAAAGGTTTTCCTTGCATTGCTGGTAATTCCCTTACCCCTTGTTTTATTCGCATGACCTCCAGAGCTCCACAAATCTTAAGAGCCTCCCACTATCCCCTCTGTCTGGACTCCTCATCATTTTATATCTATCAAGATTCCTCTTGGTCTATCCTCCATACTCCAACAGTCCAGACCTCTCCGATCTATCTGTAGTTCCTCATCCCAGGAACCATCCCCGTAAATCTCCTCTGGACCCCACCAGACTCCTCTGGCCACACTTCCTTTATTTATAATGATGGGCCACTGCCTTGCCCTAGGAGTGCAGCTGACTGAGCTGAGGGAGGAGCAGGGAGACAGGTGTCTGGGTTGGAGGAATGGGGTGATGGGAGCACGTGACAATTACAGGTGGGATCCACATTGGCGCTCAAGATGGCCGAGGGGATGGCAGAAAATCGTGGCAGGAAATGTGGTCCATTGATGGTAATTGGGAAGTCCCAATGGCAGGGGTTTCATCTTCCAAATATGAATGGTTTTGTTTGCCCATTGGGTTGGAGATTATAGATAGCCTTGGAGAAGGTGAGATTGGTCACTGGTGGGTGAGCAGGTATTGGTGGTTGGTGGGGGTGGGCTGGAAAGGCAGTCTAACCGTTACCGGATGTGGGAGAGCATGCTGTGAATGGATGGCCCTCCAGCCCTCTTTGTTTTAAACTGGTCGCTTCAGGGCTATGATTATCATCACAAATTTTTGCAACTGTCCTCGTGTTAAGACCCAAAGCCCCTATTCTGGGAGTTGGTTGAGCCCTCCCTTCATCTACACTTTGTTGGAGATTTACACAAAACTTTTTTCTTCCCCTTTTTTTCCAGGAAGAGTTCTGGATCAAGTTCACAGGTCGTTTTTTACAGTCATTTCTGGGTTATCAGCAAAACAAAATGTATTTATCAAGAACTGTCCAAAACTTACCCTCGTCATGATGGCCTTTTAAATATTTGGATAGACAAAGGATTATATCAGACACCATGAGACCAAATGGGAAGACCAGGAACTGCAGATGCTGGTTTATTAAAAAAGTCACCAAGCGCTAGAGTAACTCAGCGGGTCAGGCAACAACTGTGGAGAACATGGATTAGATTACTTTTCGGGCTGGGATCCTTCTTCAGACATTGTAGTAAGGTGGGAGGGGGGGGGGGGGAGTGGGGGGGGGGGGAGGGAGTGGCCAAAGTGTAAGTGATAATCCTATTTTATTCTCCCCACATTTCTCATCAACTCTCCCGTTGTCTTAACACACTCAGGGTAATTTACAGCATCCAATTAAACCTTTCAACCCAGACTTCTTTGGACTGCAAGTAGAAACCAGAGCACCCAGGGGAAAACACTCTGATCCCAGGTGAGAACAAACAAAATCCACAAAGACAGCACCAGAGGACAGGATTGAACCTAGGTTTCTGAAGCTGTGAAAAGCCGGGGTTTTTTTTTAACTCAACATTTATTTGACATAACAAAATACACATACAGACATAAAGAGACACACAAAAGGACAATCACAAAATGACAAAATACAAATCACCTAACCTCTATTAGCATTGCATCAGATCCTCTTAACATTCTATCATAGGAAGCATCTTATTCACAGGCACCATAGTAAGCTCATCCATTCATATCCTTAATATTGGCATTTGTAATAGTACCGGGTTTTCCATATAATATTAATGGCATCAGTTCTCAACTGGAGTTTAGCAGTTATACTTTCCATTCAAGTATACATCTTTCAATCTTTCCCTCCACTGTTGAACATTTGGTGGCATTTCCTTTCTCCATAGCACTGTTATCATCTTTTTAGCAAACAACAGCATCACCCCAAGCAAATATTTCTGATTTTGAATATCTGTTGCTGCTGGAGTATTTTCGAATATAAAACAAGCCGGTTCCAAAGGTAGATCCACTCCCGGAATTAATTTAATCTCTACCTGGATGTCTCTCCAGTATTGGTACAATTTGGGACAATCCCAAAAATTATGTGTGTGATCACCGATCTTCCCACATTGTCTCCAGCATAAATTTGAGGTGTTACTGTATCTTGCCAGCACTAGAGGGGTCCTAAATACTCTCATTTTAATTTTCCAATCGAACTCCCTCCAAGAGAGGCTGCTTGTCAGCTTATGGCCCAAGAGACATGTCCTTTCCCATATTCCATCTGTAATAATAATGTTCATTTCCAATTCACATTTCTGTTTTGTTTCTATAGTATTTCCTTTTATATAGTCTTGAAGTCCTTGATATAAATGGGATATCAAATTATTTTGTAACACTCCCTCTATAGTCATCAGGAAAGTATTTTCCAAATTTGAAGGTAGTCTACATATCTGCTCCCAATCTACATGTGTCTGTAAGTAGTGTCGTATTTGGAGGAACCTAAAGAAATCCGACCCTGACAGTCCAAATTCCATTCTGCAAGTGCCTCGTAGATTTCAAGACTCCCCCCACAAAAAGCTGGTCCACAGTAATAAGCCCTTTATCTGCCATTTCTAAAATCCCTTATCAATTTTGCTGGGTATAAAATTGGGACTAGCAGCTATCTTTCATTGCTCTAGATATCGAATTAAAAGATTTAATTGCTTTCTGATAAACTATCCACGTTTTCATCGTGAATTTTAATCCATATCGTTATCTACTTTTAATTTCTTCCAATTTACTTGAGTTAGAAATGGGAGCCCAGCCAGGGCAGTACTAGGACAGCATTTTGTTCTATTTTCACCCATCCCATTTCCTCATCGTTCGTTAACAATGCTATCAAGGTTCTCAGCTGCGCTGCCCAATAATAATATTTAAAGTTGGGCATATTTAGGCCCCCTTTTTGTTTTGATAACAACAGTGTCTTAAGTCTGACTCTGGGTCTCTTATTTTGCCACACAAATCTTGTTAACTCTTTGTCTAACGCCTTAAATGCCGCGTCAGGGACCCCTACTGGTAAAGATTGAAATAAGAAAAGCAGTCGGGGCAAAATGTTCATTCGAACAACTTCCACTCTACCATTTAGAAATAAAGGGAGAATATCCCATCTGTGCATGTCTGCCTTAATATTCTTGAGTAATTTACCATAATTAGCTTCATACAATGCAGTGATAGAGGAAGTGATGACAATACCTAAATATCTAAAACCCTCCAGAGACCAATGGAACCTGACCTGATCATTTAATTGCGAGGGCCACAGACCTGACAGAATCATTACTTCTGATTTTGAGTCATTTATTTTTTATCCCGATATTTCTCCATATTCCTGTAAGACTTGCATTAGGCGAGGCACTGAGGGAATAGGATTACTCACATAGATCATATCATCATCCGCAAATAGTGAAATGTTTTGCTCCCCCCACCCCGATCATCTTTAATGCCCTCAATATAGTCATCTTGCCTAATAGTTTCTGTGAGCGGCTCTAAACGTAAGTCAAAAAGCAGGGGACTCAAACTGTCTCGCTGTCTAACTCCCCTCTTTAATTAAAAAAACTCAGAGCAACATCCATTTACCCTCACTCTTGACTTTTTTTTTTATTGGATTTAAATATAATGTTTTCACCCAATTAATAAATTTTGTGTGGAACCCCATTTTATCTAGTTTTATTCAAGATCGACCCAATCTACTCTGCCGAAAGCCTTTTGAGCATCTAAACTTAATAGCATTGAAGTCTGATGCGTCCTTTTGCAATGTCATGATATTCAGGACCCGCTAATATTATTGGCTCCCTGTCTGCCCGGTATGAACCCTGTTTGATCAGGTTGTATCAATTGTTTTATAATTTTTTGGGTTCTCTTGGTTAATATAGCACTGAGTAGCTTTAAGTCATTGCATAAGAGACTTATCGGTCTGTAGCCTTCACATCCTGTGGGATCCTTCCCTTCCTTATAGATAACAGAGATTATAGCCTCGGCCCATGATCTCAGTGGGTTACCTTCAGCCAAGGCATAATTATAGACTCTATGCAGAATCGGAGAAAGCTCATTCTCGAAACATTTATAAAACTTCTCCTGAATCCCATTAGTCGTCCCTGGGGATTTGTTGTTCTTTAATTTTTTTATTACTTCTTTTATTTCCTGCTCTTCTATTTGTGTTGTCATATTTCTCGCTTCTTCTTGAGAAAGGCAGGGCATTTTTAATCCAGAAAAGAAAGTTCTGATCTTTTCCTCTTTATCTATGATTTCAGGAGAGTCGTCTAACTGTTCATAGAAGGATGCAAACGCTTCTGTGATTTTATCCCCGTGGTTGTGAGACTAAATTTCTAGAAATCGGATGTAGAACTTTGGAAACTACTCGATTAGCTTGCTCCTTATGCAACTGAAATGCCAGAAGGCGACTAGCCCTATTTCCCTTCTCATAGTATTTTTGATTTAAAAAAATCGAAGGGTTCCTTCCGCTTTACATGTTAGAAGCTCTTCTAACTCATGTCTTTTTTGTTTTAGTTCCTTTAACAAATTCTTGTTTCTATTGTTATTTTTGTGTTCCACTTCTAATATCTTTATTTTACTTTCCAAGTCAGATTGCTCCTTCAACCTTTTCTTCCTTACTCTACTCGATATTTCACTCATTTTGCCCCTTATTACTGCTTTTGCACCTTCCCAAAGTGTGGATAATGTTACTTCACTATTGTCATTGTGGTCAAAATACTCTTTAATACAATTCATAATTTCCTGTTATCTGTCAATAAAGAAATGTTTGCTCTCCATTATTTAAAACTCTTTTCAGTTCCTAACTCCAAGGTAAAGGATTATGGGGCGCATGGTCACTGATTGTTATTGAACCAATTTTACAATCTACCACTTTATATGTATATTGTTTGAGAACACAAAGCACGTCTATGTGAGTAGCTCCCGTGCACGTTCGTAAAGAAACTATAATTCCCTCCCTCTTGGATTTTATATCTCCATGAGTCTACTAATCCTAATCTTCCCTGGCATAATTATTTAATATTTTGTTTTTTTTTGTTTGGTTGTACTCATCTGGTAATCTATCCAGCCTCCCATCAAGGACCACATTGAAATCGTCACCTAGTATTATCATACCTTTGGCATTTTTGCTGCAATTATATTTGCAGTTGTCTCTAAAGAAAGAGTAATCATCTTCCGTTGGTGCATAAAAATATTTATAATCGATACTGCCATCTCACTTATCGTACCAATTACCATTACATATCTCCCCAATGTATCTTGAAGTACTTTTTCCACAGAGAAAACTACATTTCTATTGAAAAGGATAGCCACTCCTCTCCTTTTCCCATAGGAGGCACTAAATACCTCACCAACCCACTCGCTTCTAAGCTTTTTATGTTCAGTTTCCACCAGATGCGTTTCCTGAATCAATGCAACTCCACATCCTAAATTTTTGAGTTGGCTCAGAATTGTTCTCCTCTTTATGGGGTGATTTAAACTGTGGACATTATAACTTACTATCTTTAAATTAGTCGTTATCCCACATTGTATAATCTAGTTGCTTTCTATACCATTTTTGTTTCTTGCTCTGGTTAACCTGTGAATATCCACTGTACTCAAAATACAATTTACTAGGGTTCGATGTAACAATGAAAAAAACATTTGCCAAAACTAACAAATCAATAAACAATAAACAAATCATTAATCAATATACAATAAAACCTTTACACATAGGACCAAAAATCAATAAAGAAAAAAGTGACTTCCTACCTAACAAACCCATCTGGACAACCTAAATTAGGTGGTGTACCAGCTCCTCGTAAAAAGGCGAAGAGATGTGAATAGGTCTCTCCTGGGTAGCCCACTTATGTGTGGTTGCAACTACAGTAAGGTTGCTCTAAATCCCACTTTGGGACTTTTGAATTACAATTATAAACAAAAATAAATGGCAGGTATCTCCCCCCCCCCCCCCCCCACCCCCCCCCCCCCCCCCCACACTGAGAGAGCCCCCCCTCAATCCCTCTCATTGATAGTACATTTAAATCAATTGGAAAATATAATACAAAACCCGCCGTGCTGTAAAATGTGGCATAATTACCCTTCATCAAGAAATCAAAACAGAACCAGAGAGTATATGTAGAAACTATTTACATATTATTTGTCTCATCTTCTACTATTATCTGATCGTATAGATGTTAATAGATGTCACCCTGGAGCCATGTATTAGACATGGCTCCAGGGTGTGACGTAGGCTGGGAGCTGAACATCCAGGGATATTCAATATTCAGGAGGGATAGAGAGAAAGGAAAAGGAGGTGGGGTAGCGTTGCTGGTTTAGAGAGGAGATTAAAGCAATGGAACGGAAGGACATTAGCTTGGAGGATGTGGTATCGGTATGGTAGAGCTACAAAACACTAAGGGGCAGAAAACGCTGGTGGGTGTTGTGTACAGGCCACCTCAAACAGTAGCAGAGAAGTTGGGGATGGTATTCAAACGGGAAATTAGAAATGCGTGCGACAAAGGCAAAAAAAATAACAGTTTATAATGGGTGACTTCAATCTACATATAGATTGGGTTAATCAAATTGGCAGGGGTGCTGAGGAAGAGGATTTTTTGGAATGTATGCGGATAGTTATCTAAATCAACATGTAGAGGAACCACGAGAGTGCAGGCTATTTTAGACTGGGTTTTGAGTAATGAGGAAGGGGTAATTAGCCGTCTTGTTGTACGGCCCCCTTGGGCAAGAGTGACCATAATATGGTTGAGTTCTTCATTAGGATGGAGAGGTGACATAGTTAATTCAGAAACATGGTTCTGAACTTAAAGAAAGGTAACTTTCGAGGGTATGAGACGTGAATTGGCCAAGATTGACTGGCAATTAATTCTAAAAGGGTTGACGGTGGATATACAATGGAAGACATTTAAAGACTGCATGGATGAACTACAAAAAATTGTTCATCCCAGTTTGGCAAAAGAATAAATCGGGGAAGGTAGTGCATCCGTGGATAACAAGGGAAATCAGGGATAGTATCAAAGCAAAGGATGATGCGTACAAAGTAGCCAGAAAAAGCAGCATACCAGAGGACTGGGAGAAATTCAGAGACCAGCAGAGGAGGACAAAGGGCTTAATTAGGAAAGGAAAAATAGATTATGAAAGAAAACTGGCAGGGAACATAAAAACTGACTGCAAAAGTTTTTATAGATATGTGAAGAGAAAGAGGTTAGTTAAAACAAATGTGGTCGCTTGCAGTCAGAAACAGGTGAGTTGATCATGGGGAACAAGGATATGGCGGACCAATTGAATAACTACTTTGGTTCCGTCTTCACTAAGGAAGACATAAATAATCTGCCTGAAATAGCAGGGGACTGTGGGTCAAAGGAGGAATTGAGTGAAATCCAGGTCAGTCGGGAAGTGGTGTTGGGTAAATTGAATAGATTAAAGGCCGATAAATCCCCAGGGCCAGATAGGCTGCATCCCAGAGTACTTAAGGAAGTAGCTCAGGAAATAGTGATGCATTAGTGATAATCTTTCAAAACTCTTTAGATTCTGGAGTAGTTCCTGAGGATTGGCGGGTAGCAAATGTAACCCCTCTTTTTAAGAAGGGAGGGAGAGAGAAAACGGGGAATTACAGACCAGTTAGTCTAACATCGGTAGTGGGGAAACTGCTAGAGTCAGTTATTAAAGATGGGATAGCAGCACATTTGGAAAGTGGTGAAATCATTGGACAAAGTCAGCATGGATTTCACAAAAGGTAAATCAATGTCTGACGAATCTTGTGGAATTTTTCGAGGATGTAACTAGTAGCGTGGATAAAGGGAGAACCAGTGGATTGGTATATCTGGACTTCCAGAAGGCTTTCGACAAGGTCCCACATAAGAGATTAGTATACAAACTTAAAGCATACGGTATTAGGGGTTTCAGTATTGATGTGGATAGAGAACTGGCTGGCAAACAGGAAGCAAAGAGTAGGAGTAAACGGGTCCTTTTTCACAATGGCAGGCAGTAACTAGTGGGGTACCGCAGGGCTCAGTGCTGGGACCCCAGCTATTTACATTATATATTAATGATCTGGATGAGGGAATTGAAGCAATATCTCCAAGTTTGCGGATGACACTAAGCTGGGGGGCAGTGTTCGCTGTGAGGAGGATGCTAGGAGACTGCAGGGTGACTTGGATAGGCTGGGTGAGTGGGCAAATGTTTGGCAGATGCAGTATAATGTGGATAAATGTGAGGTTATCCCACTTTTGTGGCAAAAAACAGGAAAGCGGACTATTATTTAAATGGTGGCCGATTGGGAAAAGGGGAGATGCAGCGAGACCTGGGTGTCATGGTACACCAGTCATTGAAAGTAGGCATGCAGGTGCAGCAGGCAGTGAAAAAAGCGAATGGTATGTTAGCTTTCATAGCAAAAGGATTTGAGTACAGGAGCAGGGAGGTTCTACTTCAGTTGTACAGGTCTTGGTGAGACCACACCTGGAGTATTGCGTGCAGTTTTGGTCTCCAAATCTGAGGAAGGACATTTATTGCCATAGAGGGAGTGCAGAGAAGGTTCACCAGACTGATTCCTGGGATGTCAGGACTGTCTTATGAAGAAAGACTGGATAGACTCGGTTTATACTCTCTGGAATTTAGGAAGATTAAGAGGGGATCTTATAGAAACTTACAAAATTCTTAATGGGTTGGACTGGCTAGATGCAGGAAGATTGTTCCCGATGTTGGGGAAGTCCAGACAAGGGGTCACAGCTTAAGGATAAGGGGAAATCCTTTAAGACCGAGATGAGAAAGACTTTCTTCCACACAGAGAGTGGTGAGTCTCTGGAACTCTCTGCCACAGAGGGTAGTTGAGGCCAGTTTCATTGGCTATATTTAAGAATGTGAGTTGGATGTGGCCCTTGTGGCTAAGGGGATCAGAGGGTATGGAGAGAAGGCAGGTACGGGATACTGAGTTGGATGATCAGCCATGATCATATTGAATTGCGGTGCAGGCTCGAAGGGCTGAATGGCCTACTCCTGCACCTAATTTCTATGTTTCTATGTTTATGTTTTTTAATTGTCCACTTCATTAACTCAATGGTCTCTTTCAGACATTTTTTACCATTTGCACATATGACCCACGTTTCTGTGCTTTATTTCAAACCTGTCTATAGTCCATTCTCCTGATACCCTGTATGGCGCGAAGATCTTCTCTGATACAGATTTGCCAATCCTCTCTGGCCGCCTGCTTTATTTGTCCCCCCCTGACCAGTGGTCTCGCAGCAGTTCTCTATTCAACACATCTCTGGACTCCAATCTGATGTTTAATCCCCATCTTATAAACATAGAACATAGAAATTAGGTGCAGGAGTAGGCCATTCAGCCCTTCGAGCCGTGCCTGCACCGCCATTCAATAGATCATGGCTGATCATTCCAACTCAGTATCCCGTACCTGCCTTTCTCTCCATACCCTCTGATCCCCTTAGCCACAAGGGCCACATCCAACTCACTCTTAAATATAGCCATTGAATGACTGGCCTCAAACTCCCTCTGTGGCAGAGAGTTCCAGAGATCTCACCACTCCTGTGTGAAGAAAGTCTTTTCTCATCTCGGTCTTAAAGGATTTCCCCCTTATCCTTAAGCTGTGACCCCTTGTCCTGACTTCCCCAACATCGGAACAATCTTCCTGCATCTAGCCTGTCCAACCCTTAAGAATTTTGTAAGTTTCTATAAGATCCCCTCTTAATCTCCTAAATTCCAGAGAGTATAAACCGAGTATATCCAGTCTTTCTTCATAAGACAGTCCTGACATCCCAGGAATCAGTCTGGTGAAACCCTTCTCTGCACTCCTCTATGGCAATAATGTCCTTCCTCAGATTTGGAGACCAAAACTTGCACGCAATACTCCAGGTGTGTGGTCTCACCAAGACCCTGTACAACTGAAGTAGAACCTCCCTGTTTTTTCTCCTGTACTCAATCCTTTTGCTATGAAGCTAACATACCATTCGCTTTTTTCCACTGCCTGCTGCACCTGCATGCCTACTTCAATGACTGGTGTACCATGACACCCAGGTCTCGCTGCATCTCCCCTTTTCCTAATCGGCCACCATTTAAATAATAGTCTGCTTCCTGTTTTTGCCACCAAAGTGGATAACCTCACATTTATCCACATTATACTGCATCTGCCAAACATTTGCCCACTCACCCAGCCTATTCCAAGTCACCTTGCAGTCTCCTAGCATCTTCCTCACAGCGAACACTGCCCCCAGCTTAGTGTCATCCGCAAACTTGGAGATATTGCCTTCAATTCCCTCATCCAGATCATTAATATATATTGTAAATAGCTGGGTCCCAGCACTGAGCCCTGCGGTACCCCACTAGTTACTGCCTGCCATTGTGAAAAGGACCGGTTTACTCCTACTCTTTGCTTCCTGTTTGCCAGCCAGTTCTCTATCCACATCAATACTGAACCCCCTAATACCGTATGCTTTAAGTTTGTATACTAATCTCTTATGTGGGACCTTGTCGAAAAGCCTTCTGGAAGTCCAGATATACCAAAACACTCCTACTGGTTCTCCTTATCCAACGCTACTAGTTTTACATTCGAAAAATTCCACAAGATTCGTCAGACATGATTTACCTTTTGTAAATCCATGCTGACTTTGTCCAATGATTTCACCACTTTCAAATGTGCTGCTATCCATCTTTAATAACTGACTCTAGCAGTTTCCCCACTACCGATCTTCTCCAGTGTAGGTACTGCCTCAGCCAATGTCCTGAAGGATTTAATTCCAGAATCTAGGAAGATCTTGAGCTGTGCCGGGAATGGAGACTTGGCTTTAATATTTTTCTCCCGCAGTTGCTTAAGCATCTGTCGTACCTCCTTACGCTTTCTCTGGGCTTTCTCTGGCGAGTAGTCTTGATCAAAATACACTCTGTCCCCATCATATATTATCTTTTGCTGCTTCCAAGCCTGTTGCAACATGGATCTTTTGTTTAATAGTCTAAAAATCTGACTATTATAGATCTTGGTGGGACTAGCTCTCTGGACTCGGTCCATCTGCTGCGAGGGACCTATGTGTTCTCTCTATATATTAATAGTTAAATCTTCGGGTGTTCTAGGGAATTCCTCAACAGTTCTGTTTCAAACAAACTGGAACATGTCATTTTTTTCCTTTCCCTCTGTGACTCCCATATATCCGCAGATTTCTACGCCTCGCTCGATTATCCAGGTTCTGGCATTTCTCTGTTGGCTTCTCTCTGTATACAGGTAAGTTAATCACTCTCTCGTGTCTCATTTCATTATCTTCTGTTGAACTTACTCTGACCTCCATTTCCTTCAATCTTCCTTCCACCACTGCTTTTCCATTCGAGCTATTAAAACCTCATGCATTTTGATCCTCCACTCTCGTTAATCTCTGTTTGGTATCTTCTGAGGTTTCTTTGTGTTCTTTTCGTCAACTCTCTCAACTTGGAGTGAATTATAAACGTGTTTCCTTATCAGACTTGGCTCTTGCGGGGAGTCACTGTCAGTTTCTGACCTTCATTCTTTCCTTTTCCATCCGCTCGGACGCCTTATGTCGACCCATCATGTTCAGATAGCCGTTAGCACACCGTTCTCCTCGTAAATCACAGTATTTATCTTTCTTATGGCTGGTTGTGGAAGAGGGGGCCGTCCTCCCGGAGAGCAGGTCGATTACACAGCCTTCAACTGTCATGAAGACCAGGAACTGCACCACCAAGCGCTAGAGTAACTCAGCGGGTCAGGCAACATCTGTGGAGAACATTGCATAGATAGTGACTTTTCGGGCTGGGCCTTCTTCACACGTTCAGTAAGGAGTGGGGAATGGAAGAGTGGTGGGGGTTGTCAGAGTGCAAGTCATCTTATTTTATTCTCCCCGTACATTCGTTGGGTAATTTAAGCGGGTCTGGGGGAGTTGGGCGGAATGGTAGGACCTCACTAAGACTCATCAATAGGTGAAACCTGAGACGCCTACACCCGATCCCAGGAATAGAAGAATGAACCCCCTCAAAATTCTTAGGGCCCGACTAAGACACAGCATAATTTACCCTTAAAACCTTTGTGAGTCAGGAGAGGAGTTGGTATGTGAGGAGAAACCCAGAGCAGCGGGGGAACCACCTGATCCCAGCCCCCCTCCACAAAGACACGCACCAGGAGGCAGGATTGAACCTAGGTTTCTGAAGCTGTGAAAAGCCGGTTCTATCTGCTGCATCACTATGCTTGATCTTAAAGGTCATCGACACTTAAAATGTTAACTCGGTTTCATCTCTTTTACTGCTGACTCGCCTACTGAGTGTTCTCAGCACTTCTAGTTCCGAGTCGTTGCATTCAATATTTTTCGCTTTAAAGGTACATTCAGCATGGGTATTCATACAGCAGCCACACACTTTCAGAGTGTGTCGGAGGAGGGAGACTAGAGAGGAGAGAGAGAGAGAGCACCACCCAATTCACAAAAAGTTTGCAAAGTTAGTGAAGAAGCCAACCAAATCTGCCAGTTGCCAATCAAATTAATTCTTCACCCCCTTCCCACACTGACCTTTCTCTTCTCTGTCCCTGGGTCTTCTACATTGCCAGAGTGAGGCCACATGCAAACTGGAGGAACATTGATGTTTTTAATATTAGGTAACGAACCAATCTGCCCCACGCTTCCCCTAATTTTCCTCCCCTCCCTCTTCTATGCCCCACCTGGACTCACACCTACATCTGCAGCACCCAGAGGAGATCCATGAGATCACAGTGAACCATGCAAATTCCATCAGGTAGCACCCGAGGTCAGGATGAAACCCGGGCCCGTGGAGCTGTGAGATTTCAGCACCACAAGCTGCACCAGTGTATCGAACCTCAGCAGTGGGGCAAGTAAAATAGGCCTGACAATGAAGAATTGTTAGCAGAATAGAACATCAACCAGGAACTGGTAAACCCAGTGGTGATTGTTTCCATATTCTGTAATCACTGCAATAATAGGACCAAGGAAAAATGTTAAAATAATGCATGCCTTCTTCTGCATTTAAGATCTAAGCTTGTTCCCCATATCTGATATTTCATATTTTTATTAATTTGTTTTATTTTTCCACTTGAAACTAGAGGCTTGTTTTAATAAACTGTCATCTGCAGAAGGGGCGATCAATGTTCGTCATCAGTCCGTGCCTAAATGGAGGAACGTGCGAGGACCAGTTGAATCGTTACCAGTGCTGGTGTACAGAGAACTTCGAAGGCTCAAATTGTGAAATAGGTAAGGGTAGTTTTATAAGTATGAGATGCTGTGGCCAAAAGTAAACCAATAAATGGACCATTGTGGGTCGTTGGCATTAGATCTGTTCTGCACCTTTTCATACCTCTAGTTTCCCTCTCACCTGACTCTCAGCGAAGGGTCTCACCCAGAAACGTCATCTATTATTATTTTTTTACAGAGATGCTGCCTGACTCGCTGTGTTACTCCAGCCTTTGTTTCTATATTCGCAATAAATTGAGAATCATCCTTCTCTTACCTTTGATAACTGGTCGTATTTAAAATCCTTCTCGGGTCCTGCTAGACCTGGGCAGACCACCCTGCCAGAGTGCATCCTTTCCAAGGATTTAGCCATACAAAACCAAAATGTGGAAGTCAGATCTGATTTCTGTCTGCCTGTCTGCGTGTCTGTCTGCCTGTCTGTTCCTTAACGTAAAAAACTAAACTCTCATCTTGTCCTCTTCCGGTTTGCATTGTTGTTACATTTGCGCAAAAATGGAACCCGATAGCGCTACAATATTTTTGCCGCCTTACTCGCCATTCTCCCTGTGCTGCAAGTGCACCAAGTTTTGTACTAATTGGTGGAATATTACAAAAGTTATGAAGGTTTATTAATCGTAAAAACCGCCCTCGCCCCTTCCGGCACCCGCTGTCAATCATCGGTGGCGGAGGAGAATAAAGCTGAAGGAGTGAGTGAGTGCAGCCGGACCAGGGCTGGGAGCTACTGAGTGCAGCCGGTTCCGGATGCTGGGAGCCATTGAGTGAGGCCTAAAGCTGAAGGAGCGGAGTGTGGGCAGAGTGAGGAGTGGGCAGAGTGCAGAGAGAGCAGTGCTTTGAGAGCTGCTTCTGCAAGTGGACCACCATGACGAGCCTGGAGCCGTTGAGTGCGGCCAGGAGCCGAAGGAGCATAGTGAGCAAAGTGTGGAATGAGCAGCGTTAGGTTTTTAATTTAGAGATACAACATGGAAATAGGTGCTTCGGGCCAGTGAGTCCATGCTGACTATCGATCACATGAGTTCTATGTTATTCTATTTTCTAATCTACTCCCTACACACTATGGGCAATTTTTACAGAGGCCAATTAACCTACAAACCAGCATGTCTTTGGGCTGAGGGAAGAAACCAGTGCGCTCTGAGGAAATCCATGTGGTCACAGAGAGAACGTGCAAACTCCACATAGACAGCACCAGAAGTCTGGATCGTACTTGGGTCTCTGGCTCTGAGAGGCTGTAGGTCTACCAGCTACATCACTATGCCACTATGTCAATGTGTATAGTATTGGACACAAGGGGCAAGTCTGGAACATAAAACAAATACACTATACACAGATAAAAAAGGGTCTCAATCCGAAACGTTACCTATTCCTTTTCTCCAGAGATGATTGTCCTGCTGAATTACTCCAGCTGTTTGTGTCTAAATAGACTATAGGAACAGGTTCTTCGACCTATAATGTCTGTACCGAATATGATGCCCAAGTTGACTTTAACTTCCTTGCCTGCAACATAAATCCTTATCCTAGCAATGTTACAAGATTTTGTGATTTTAAAAATCAAGCCTGCAATTTATCCCATCAGATAAAGCATAAAAATAAGTTTAATTTGACACATAATTCACTTTTCATAACTTCAGTATTAAAAAAGGTTTATAGCAAAATTTTTCATACTCGGAAACTAATATCTTGTTCCCTATTGCTTTTCCATTGACTTAACACAAAAGCTGTGGTCAAGGACCGTTAAAAGCCTATAACCTTCTTAAAAAATTAAGAGAACTGAATGAAATTTTCAGTTATTATAATTGAAGCATTCTGAAACAAATATAAAACATCTTACTTGGATGACCTGAAATTAAAGCATATAGTTAGTTAGTTACCTAATTGTAGCTAATTACAAAAATTGCTCTTTCAAACCACGCATGACATGCCTTTCTGCCACTACTTTTCCATTAAGAATGTCCTGTAGAACATCACATTTGGATGTAGTGAAATTCGGATAATCTCCGCGAATTGCTGTCCAAATCAGTCCTCTTTTGCTAAGCATTTGGATTGACAAGTTTGCATTTCTTTCTTCAGAGACAACTGCTTAAAATGTAAAAGAAAAAAAAACACTGAAAAGCATCAACAGAAACAAGTTATTATTTGCAGTTTTAGAATATAGAAATGATAAAATTAAACGCTAAAACATAGTGAATGCCCAACAAAAAATTCTTATTCATCAATTCATCTAATCAATTAAATTAATCTAAATTCAATTACTAGATCTAAACATCTATCCATTTCTTAAGAAAAGGATATTTTTTTTAAATAGCCTAAGTATCCAAATAACTAATCCCATTCACACAAAACATTCACAATAACATGATTTTTAAATCTCACTGTCATGAATTGATATGCCAGATTGAAGAATTTAATGTTTAATTCCCATAAATTAATCTAGAAACATTTACTCTTAATATAATCAAAATTATTATTTTTTGCACAATACATGTGGCTAAAACTGTTGGTTTATTTAATACAAAAATATTGACTATGGATAGACAATAACACAAAATATAGATGATTTAGATGCTTCTTTTGACATGATTGTCCAAAAAAAAGAGGATTTAAATCAGCTTGCAAGTGGGTGTTTGTTTATGGAATGGCGATTTGATTGGAACGTAGCCATTGCTGTGAATTTGAGCACCATGTTGGTAGGCAAAGACATGGCCGAATCGTTTGGGGCCCAAATAACATTTTCACAATGTAGAATTAGACTAAAGCCACCCCAAGAAGCAAGATTATATGTTAAATAAACAACTTACCCTTTGTGTTTTGTCCCTGATATTACGATCCGTCATGAGAAGGCGTTGAGGGCATTCAAAGTCGCTTTTTACTTTAATTCCAACTATTAAATTGTCCAACGATTTTATTTAAAAAATAAAATAAAATAAATAAACGGGAACGGAAAATAAGTCCAATCGATTTTTCTTCATCGACTAGCAGCCCGAGGAAATTCTATCTCGACAAGCGATACAAACCTGCATTTTAATCCCTCCCCCTCCCCCCCCCCCCCCCCCCCCCAACCCCCCCCCCCCCAAGGCGCCAAGGTCGCGCGCACAAAGCCAGTGGCAGATCTGCAGCGCCGCTGAAGGTAGTTTTTGTAACATTGCTACTTAGCCCTTAGGCAAATGAGGTTAAAGCCTGGTGGTTTATACAGGGAGACTAAGAAGAGGGCAGCTGAGTGGTGTGGTGAGGTGAGGAGAAGGGTGAGAGGATCTTTCATGACCCATGTCTGGAAACTATTTGAAATTTGGCACAGATTTAGAATAAAATATAATTGAGAAGAAGTCATAACTTGTCAGTGCCAAAAGTTGCACATTAATTAGATTAAGCTAATTAGAAAATGAATCGAAAAAGTAAGGCACCACATCTAGTGTTCAAATGCTCATATTGTGTGCTCATACCTGTGTGAGTGGGGGTGCCGTCGAGTATGGCTGCCCAGCCTGAAGCTGTCTATCCTTTCACCCTTTTTTAAACGTTTTTAGTATGTTTTACAAGGTTTTGTTTGGGAGGTCTAGTCTTTTTGTGTGGGGGGGGGGGTGAGGGGAAGCGGAAACTTTTTTCTCCCAGTTTCTCAGTCCCACACTGGTCGGAGATGATGGCGGCTTTCCTCCGAGCCACATCTTCGCCCCTTCCTCCGCGCCTACCAACGGGACTGGATCTGCGTTTCCTGCCGGAACCATCCAGAACTTTCAGCTTCGTGGCGGTTGCATTTGCAGCGCTGATAGGTACCAGTGCAGAGCGGGTGATGGTAGTGCGTGCCGAGAGGTCGCCATGTGGTAAGCTCCCGGAGTGCTGTGACCGCCGGCTCCAACGTCGCGGAGCTGTCGTTGCGAGGCATCCAGCCGCGGGCGGCGCTGGGTTTGAACACCACTCCGCGGACCCCGAGACCCTCCCGCCGAGATCGCCAGTGTTGGGACAGTGGTCTCTCTGGCAGCAAGCGGCCGTTCCAGACACTCCAAGCCGCTGAAGGAGTGTTCTCCCGATGCCGGAGCTCCTTCGTCCGGCGAGAGGGCCTCATACATTGGGCCTCCATTGTGACTGCAGAGGCCACAAATAGGACCCCGAGCACGGGGTGAACAGGAGGAAGAGGACTGGACCTTGCTGCCTTCCCTCACAGTGGAACTATTGTGGGGGCATGTTTTATGTTTAATGGTAAATTTTTGTTTAATTGTGTGTCTATTTCTAAAATGTGCTTGCTGAAATGAGAAATTGAGGAAATTGCTGCCGGAAGTGACAGTGAACCGCTGGCGACTAGCTGCCGCTGCTCTCTCTCCCATTCTCTCCGAATTCATGTCATTTTGTTGTAAACTTGTAATTTGTCTGTAAACTTGTTTTAAACTGTAAGGTGTCCTTTAGTGTCCTGACAGGCGCCCATAAATAAAATGCATTATTATTATTATTATTATTATTATTATTATTATTATTACTCCATGAGGAGCCTATTTCAGTGCTGCTGTCTATTTAAACTATATATTGTTATTTTATATATATATATATATATATATATATATATATATATATATATATCTTATATATATATATATATATATATATATATATATAATATATTTATATTTATATATATATATTTATTATATATATTTATATATCTAAAAAATAGAAATATAATTGTGAGTACTTTGAATGAGGACCGCCGCAGAGGTGCCCGCTCCTGAACCAGCCTAATTAATGGGTGAGGGCAGCCTCTGTGCATTCCCCCGTTTACTCACCCCACTGACTGCCAGTGGGCAGAGTGGGGGTCACTGCAGTAGTGGGACTAGGGGCAGTGCCATGCTGTGGGAAGGCTAAGGCATCTTCCACTGAGAGGAAAATGCCGAACCCTAACCCGCTCCCCTTCCAGAGTGCGGGCCCACAATCTGGAGCTGGAGCTGCTTTGGGACCAGCTGTGGGTTCCATATAAGTGTGGCCGCTCAGCATGTCCACCTCGGCCAGCATGCCCTTCTGGATCATCATGGTGATGATAGTGGGGAACACGCTGCCCGGGCCGCCTTCCAGCACCCCATAGAGACCCCCCGGCTCCGTCAGTCCTCCCGCTCACGCAAAATCGTTGCAACACCCGGCCAGCCGACAGCCCCGACCCGACCCTTCGCAGCATCCACCTCCGGGGCCCGACAGCCCTGACGATCCGTCACAGCATCCACCGGCCTACCGACAGCCCGAACCCGACCGACCGATCCTTCACAGCCTCCACTGGCCTAGACATGGCCTACCGACAGCCCGACAGCCCGACTGGCCGACTGACTGACCGGCCGACTGACTGACCGGCCGACTGACTGACTGACCAAACAACTGACCGACCAACCGACTGACTGGATGGCCGACCGACTGACTGACTGGATGACCGACCCTAATCCTAATCCTAGCTCTACACTTTTATATATTATTTTTATTTAACAGTTCACATCATAACTTTACAAAGGTGTAAAACAAAATTATCAGCAAGGTTAGCATTACCTTTGTTATGTGATTTTTGGGTCACAAACAAAAGCGAAAAAGCCCCGGCAAGCCTCGGCTGACCTCGGCCCCTCGGGCGGGGGTCGTCGGTCGGACATCCGGGGGGGGCGGGGTGCTCGGTCGCGGGGGGCGGGGCGGGCTCGGACCTCGGGGGGGCCTCGGCCTCGGGCGGTCGGGCGGGCATGTGGGGGCCCTCGGGCGGTCGCGGGGCGGCGGGCGGGGGCGGGGGGTCGGGGGCGGGAGGGCGGGGGATGGCGCGGGGGCCCTCGGGCGGGGGGCGGCGGGGGGGCGGGGGGGGGGGGGGGCCATCGGCGGGGCGGTCGGTCGGGCGATTAGGGGGGCGGGTGCGGGGGGGGGGGGGGCGGAAGTGGCGGACCTGGGGGGCCCCGGGGCACCTCGGGGGGGCGGCGGAAACCCGGCGCGGCGGTCGGGCCTGCTCGGGGTTTGGGGGGGCGGGGCGCAGGGCGGGGGCGGCGGCGGGCCTGCGGGCGGACCTCGTGGGGGCGGGAAGCTACCCGCGGGACCTCGGCGGGCTCGGGGGGGGGGGCTCGGGGCGGGGGGCTCGGGGGCGCGGGGCCTCGGGGAATCGGGGGGGGGTCGGGGGGGGCTCGGGGTGGTCCGGCGGGGGCCTCGGGCCTCGGCTCGGGGGGGGGGCGGGGGCGGCGGGGGGGGGGCGCGGGGCGGCGGGGGTGGCGGCGGGGGGGCTCGGCGGCCTCGGCGGGGCGGTCGGGGGCGGGGGCGCTGGGGGGGCGGCGGGGGGGACGCGGGGGGTGGGTCTCGGGGGCCGGTTCGCGGATCGTCGCGGGCGGCTCGGGGCGCGGGGGGGGGATCGGGGCGGCGGCTGGCGGGGGCGCACGCGGCTCGGCCCGGGGCGGGGGCGGCGGGGCCTCGGTGGGGGGGGGGGGGCTCGGCGGCTCCGGGCGGGGGCGGTCGGCGGTCGGGGTCGGGCGGGCGGCGGGGGGCTCGGATCGGCGTCGGTCACCTCGGGGGCCGGGGCGGTCGCGGCGGGCGGTGGGCGGGGTCTCGGGGGGGCGGGGGCGGGGTCGGCCTCGGGCGGGGGGGCGACCTCGGGGGCGGGGGGGGGGCGGGGGGTTGCGGCGGGGGGCGGCGGGGGCCTCGGTCGCGTGGGTCGGGGGTTATCTCGCTCGGGATCGGCCGGTCGGACCTCGGGGGCGGAGAGCTCGGGGGCACGGTCGGGGGGGGCATGTCGGGCGGGGCGCCTCCGGCGGTCGGGCGGGTCGGGTTCGCGGGGGGCCTCGGGGGCGGGGGGGGCCCGATCGGTTCGGGCGCGGGGGGGGGCGGGGGGCACCTCGGGGGCGGGGGGGGGGGCGGGCGGGGGCGGCGGTCGGGGCGGGGGGGTGGCAATCGGGGGGGCGGCGGGGGCGGCGGTGGGGCCCGGGGGGGGGCCCCGTCGGGGCGGGGTGGGGGGACTCGGGGGGGGGGAGCGGGGGGTCGGTCCAAGCCGGGGGGGCGGGGGCGGGGCGGGGCGGGGGGGGCGGGGGGGGGTATCGGGGGCGGCGGTCGGTGCGGGGGGGGGTCGGGGCTCGGGGGGGGCGGCGGGCGGGGCGGGGCGGTCGGGGGGGGGGCGCGGGGGGGGGGGGGGTCGGGGGGCCTCGGGCTCGCGGGGGGGGGGCGAGCGGGGGGGGCGTCGGGCGGGCCGGGGGGTCGGCCTCGGGGGCTCGGGGGCGGGCGGGGACCTCGGGGCGGGGGGGCGGCGGGTCGGGGGCTCGTGCTGCATACTGTGGGGGGGGGGGGGGGGTGCGGTGCGGGCGGGCGCGGTCGGCGGCTCGGTCGGGGGGGGCCCTCGGCGGCCTCGGGGCCGGGGGCGGGGGCGGGCCTCGAGCGTCGGTCGGGGGCGGACCTCGTCGCTCGGCGTCGGGGGGGCGGGGGTCTGCGTCTCGGGGGGGGGGGGCGCGGGCCTCGGTCCCTCGCGGGCGGGGGATCGGGTCGGGCTCGGCCTCGGGGGTCGGGCGGGGGGGTGGGCGGGCGACCTCGTGGGGGGGCGCGGTCGGCGTCGGCGGCTCGGGGGTCGGGGCGGCGGGCGGGGGCTCGGGCTCGGGGCGGCCCGGTCTCGGGCCTCCTCGGGGCGGGTCGGGGGGCGGGCGGGCGGGGGCGGCGCGGGCGGTCCTCGGCGGGGTCGGGGCTCGGGGGCCTCGGGCGGGCCTCGGCGGGACCTCGTCGGGCTCGGTCGGGGGCGGGCTGGCGCCTCGGGGGGACGCGGGGGGGGGCGGCTCGGGCGGGGGGCGTCGGGGCCTCGGACCTCGGGGGCGGCGGCGGGGACCTCGCCGTCGGCGGGCGGGCGGGGGCGGGGCCTCGGGGGGGCGGGGCTCGGGGGCGAGCGGCGGGCGGGAGCGGGGGGCGGCTCGGGCGGCTCGGGGGGGGGGGCTCGGGGGGCAGCCCGGTTCCGGCGGGGCGGTCGGGGGGCGGCATTGGCCGGCGGCGGGGGGGGTCGGCGGGTCGGGGCGGGGCTCGGGGCCTCGGCGGGGCGGTCGGCGGGGGGGGGCGGGGGCGCGGGCGGCGGGCGCGGCAGGGCGGGGTCGGCGGAAATCGGGCGGGGCGGGGGGCGGGGTCGGCGCACCTCGGCTCGGGGGCGGGGCGGCGGCGTGCGGGGCCTCGGGCCTCGGCGGGGCGGCGGTCGGGGGATTGGGGGCGGGGGGGCGGTCGGCTCGGGGGCGGGCGGGGGGTCGGGGCGGGGGTCGGCGGAGGGCCTCGGCGTCGGGGATCGGGGGGACCCCCGCGGTGGGGCGGGGGGGGGGCGGGGTCGGCGGCTCGGCGGGGGGGGCGGGGGGCGCGGCCGGCCTCGGGGGGGGGCGGGCGGGTGCCGTCCGCGGCGGCGGTCGACCCCGGTGTCGGCGGAGTCGGGGGGCGGGGGGGCGCTCGGCGGGGCTCTGCGGGGGGGCGGGGGCTGGGGGCGGCGGCCCTCGGGGGGGGGGGGGCGGGGGGGTCGGGGGGGCCGTCCGGGGGTCGGGCGGCGACCTCGGGGGGGGGCGGGGGCGCGGGCGTGGGGCGGCGGTCGGGGGTCGGTTACGGGGGCGGGGGGGGGGCCTTCGGCGGGGGGGGGTCGGGGCGGGGGGGCGGATCGCCGGCCGGCGGCGGGGGCGGGGCTCGCGGGGGCGCCCGGTCGGGGGGGGCGGTTCGCGGCGGGGGGGGGTGTCGGGCGGGTGGGTCGGGCGGGCGGCGGGTCGCTCGCCCACAAAAAAAAAACCTGTAATTGGGTGAACTCTGCTTTTGACACACAAATTTTACACGACAATTAAAGAAATGTATCATACAGCGGATCATTGTAAAAGTGAAAAATTATTGGCAGAAATTCATTTATTGGGGGGCACATTTATTCATGAACACACACTCACTCATAATCATATGTGTTTATTTGCACACATTCATTCATACACTCACACGCATAGCAACACACACACACACACACACACACACACACACACACACACACACACATCAAACACACACACTCACACACACACACACACACACACACAATGGGATATGCATGCGCGCACACACACACACACACACAGCTTGTTCACTCTGCATTGGCTATTGCTTGAAACTGACCTACTTTTCTCTCTTGCAGAAAGAATCAGAAAGATCAAATGCATCTTTGAGAATGGCCATTGTATGCAGTTCTGCACCGATGTTGCTAATTCATCTCGTAATTGCAGCTGTGCCATGGACTACAGACTTGCTGAAGATGGAATGTCATGCATTAGCGAAGGTCATTTATAATATCTTTATTTGACAGGCAAAATGTGATGAAAGTGCTGAAACCCAAAGCCAGCTGATAGCAGGATTCTGAAACATGAGGAACAACTAACCAACCTTGGCATTGGTTCACAGATTGCTGAAGGCAATGGGAAGAGAAGAGTGTAAATTATATATTTTTTAAAAGATTATTTGATTAATTAAAGCAAAAACATCCAAAAGAGCACAGAGGTCATGTGCGAAACAATAGTTGAGCCACAATTAGAACTTTGTGTCTCGTTGTATCACATGTTACACCAGAGATGTCCGGGTCAGGAGAATGGTGTTAGACCTGGAAGGCCGCACTGATTTAGAAAGATTGATAGGGCTGAGGTTATTCACCCTGGAACAGAGGAAGCTATGGAGGTGCATAAATTCTGAGAGGCTAGAATAAAACAAAAGGGACAGGTCTTCTCTCCTTTGTCAGAGACATGACGAAGTGGGATTGAGGGGTCATGGTGGAGCGAAGGGAAAACCGTTCCCATCCTGCGTAGGGAGGGTGTGGAGCTCATGGAGGTGTGTGAGGGCAGAGATCCTGAATTCAGCTTGCACCTAGTTCAGTGGGTGGCCCCCAGGGATGTGGGCTCGGTGCACTGGACGGCTGTGGCGACGGCTGTACTGTTTGACGGCAAATAGCCACAACCGATTGGGAGTGATCAGTTGGAAAAAATCTGAAGCTCTCAGCTGGGCAATGGACCAGGGCCTCTTCTCCAGCAAATAACCTGCGCTTCAGTGCTTCTTCCATGGTGAGCAGATGGCAACAAGGAATGTAGACAACCAAATTAACTAGCTCATGTACCTACGATTATCTGGGCATGGGAACTTGTGGCTTGCTGACAACATTAACATTAAGGTCTTAACATACCACTACCACAGAACCTTTAATAACCAACGGTAGACACAAAATGCTGGAGTAAGCTCAGTGTGACAGGCAAGCATCTACGGAGAGAAGGGAATGGATGAAGTTTCAGGTCGAGACCCTTTGTCAGACTAATAACCAACTGCAGGAACCTTTTCATTGAACTGCCATCAGGGTCCTTGGCACTCAATGACAGCTGTGAATCTATAATCTGCAATAAACTATGACTTACAGGACTGGAGTAAACATAAACTGATATCAATATCTCTATAACATCATTAACCTGGAAACCTACAGCTAATTCATAGTGGTGTCTCTATAATGTATTTAGTAATATGGTTATTTCCATAGATAACTGATAGCAATGTCTATATAATCTATTAATATCAGTAACATTAGAAACTAACTGGGCTGAAAGAAACATACAACTAGTATGCTCATTAGAGTCTCTGTAATTTACCAAACCCTAAGGACCCTAACGGGTGGGCACGGTGGCACAACAGTAGGCACCAGGGACCCGGGTTCAATCTTGACTACAGGTGCTGTCTGTACGGAGTTTGTACGTTCTCCTCATGACCACGCAAGGGTTTTTCTCCCAGATCTTCGGTTTATCATCCCATACTCCATAGATATACACATTTGTAGGTTAATTAGCTTGGTATAATGTAAAAAAAAGTTTCTACTTAGTGTGTGTAGGATAGTGTTAGTGTATGGGGATCCCGGGCTGGTGTGGACTTGGTGGGGTGAAGGGCCTGTTTCTGCGCTGTATGTCTAAACTAAACTAAAACTAAACAATATACTATCTGATCATAGTCTGTCTATAATTGTCCCTGATACAGGGACCTCACAACTACCTGTTAACAGTGGCTCCAATAAATACTAGGGTCCTGCTTTCGCACCCTTATTACCATCAAGTCTGCAATTTATCCCATCAGTTAAAGCATAAAAAAGAAGTTTAATTTAAAACCATCATTCACTTTCATATCTTCAGTATTAAAAAGAAGTGTTGTGGCCATTTTCATACTCGGAAATTAACATCTTGTTCCCTATTGCTTTTCCATTGACTTCACACAAAAGCTGTGATCGAGGACAGTCAAAAGCCCATAACTTTCTTAAAAATTAAGAGAACTGAATGAAAATTTCAGTTATTATAGATAGAAGCATTCTGGAAACAAATATAAAACATCTTACTTGGTTGACCTGAAATTAAAGCATATTATTAGTTACCTAATTGTAGCTAATTACAAAATTGACCGTTATGACGGAAATAGTAATAAACACCCAGACTGCCTTGAAAATTCAAAAATGTGATATTCTCAAGATCAGAACTTTAATTATTATTGTATTATATGCTGTAAGTCCGTAACAGATAGGTAAATAAATTAAAATTTCTAACAATAGACCAAGTCTTTATGGAGAAGATCAGTTGCTAGCTGGGTACACTGGCATATCATAATCAGTAACATCATCGTACTCCTCAGATTGTAAACAACAAGCAACTCTGTACACCTTGTTTTTTCCTCACCTTTTCAATTTTGGCATTGTAAAACTACAAGTTATTGCTCTTCAAACCATTGCATGACATGCCTTTCTGGGCCACTACTTTCCCCATTACAATGTCCTGTAGATTCAATTTCTTAAGAAAAGGATATTTTTTTAAAATAGCCCTAAGTATCCAAATAAACAAATTTAATCTCATTCACACAAGAATCCACAATATAACATGATTTTTAATTCTCGCTGTCCATTAATTGATATGCCTGATGGAAGGAATTTAATGTTTAATTCCCATAAATTAATCCAAAAACATCCACTCAAAAATATAATTACAATTATTGTTTTTTGCACAATACATGTAACTCAAACTGTTGTGGATATTTAGTTTAAAAAATAATGATGGAGAGAGAATAACACAAAATATAGACATTTTAGACAGCTTAATGACATGATTGTCCAAAAAAAAGAGCATTTAAATCATCTTGCGAGTGGGTTTTTCTGGAACGGGGTCGATTGGAAACGTTGCATTTGGCGGTGAATTTTGAACTCCATATCGGCAGGAAAAAACACTACAGGTTCGTATGGGGGCCCAAATAACATTTTTGCAACGTAAAAATTAGATTAAAGCCGTCGCAAGAAGCAAGTTTTTATGTAAAAATAAACGTCTTGCCCTTTGTTTTGTCCCGTTCTTGCGATCCGTTACATTGTAGGCGTTGATGGGCGTTCAAAGTCGCTTTTTTATTTAATCCAAATATAAATTTGTCCAGCGAATTTGTATGTAAATATACCGGGAACGGAAGTCCGATCGATTTTTCTTCATCAGCTAGCAGCCCGAGGAAGTCCGCCTCGACCTACCGGCAGTAACAAAAACTGTCGATTTTAATCCCGCCCCCCCCCCCCCCCCCCCCCCCCTGACTCAAAAGTGCCAAAATCGTGGCACACGGCCAGTGGCAGAACTGCAGGACCGCTGAAGCTAAATATTGTAACATCGCTACAATTTTCCAGCATAACCCTTCCTATGATATGCGCAGTGCAGCAGTTGATGGGAGGTTTAACAATTATTCTGAGCGCTCAGTTGACTCAGATGGAGGGGGGCACATTGGGTCTTAGTTGGATGTCTAAATAAAAGAAAACTGTTTGGCTCAACGTTTGATTTATGGAAACCAAAATGACTTATTTTCATCCACAGTCCAATATCCTTGCGGGAAGGTGCCTCGTTGGAACTACTAATGTGGAATCGGGCCTCGCTCAAGAAACTGAAAGGAGTAGAATTGTGGGTGGGTAACGTAGCTTTGAAAAGGTCAATCCCCTTGGCAGGTAAACACCAACATGTAGATTCTGGTTGTAACTGCAGTGTCCTCAATTCACTGGCTTTGCTAAGCATGGTTAGTAAACCTTGCAGGATCTCAAGTATTAATAGAAATTTCAGCCCTCGGCCTCCTTGAATAATTGACCAGGTGTTTCTTGAATAGGCTTCAATAGCTCTATTTCCAGGTGCTACATGCATGATGGTTTCCTCCCGACTGTAATCAGGCCTCAGACTTTGGTGCCAAACTAATTGATAAAGGAACTCCCTGGTCTTCTTGCTCTTATCAGTCAGGGTGTGGGGTAGGAGATCGCAACCTTCATGTGGTCCGCCCTGTTTCGATGAGTGCAATCAACCTGGTGTGCACAAATCAAATAAGATCAAATAGAACAGGTTTGCCCTACAACTTTAGGCTGCGCATGCCATACACAAGAAGAGAGGTCAGGGTATCGAATATGGAAGATGGACACTCAGCAGGTCAGGCAGCATCTCTGGAGAAAGGAAAAAGGATGTTTAAGGTCGGAAGCCTTCTTCAGACTGAAGATAGAGGAGCGGGAATTGGAAATTGGAAAAAGGGCCAGAACAAATCAGGGGCTGGCAACAGATGACCAAGGAAGGGGGGGGAGCCAATAATGGCCCATTGTTGGCTGGTGGATAACAAAGAGATACAGTGATGCAAACAGTGGAACTAGTAGAACGACTAAGGTGGGGGGTGGGGGAGCGGGGAGGAGAGAGGGAATGCAGGGATTACTTTAAATTAGAGAAATCAACGTTCACACCGGTGGGTTGTAAGCTGCGGTATGAAATATGAGGTGCTGTTTCTCCAATTTGTGTGTGGCTTTCACTCTGACCGTGGAGGAGGCACAGGACAGAATGGTTAGTATGGGAATGTGAAGGGAGGGAGATGAATATAGAAGTTGGGGACGGTTTTCTTACAGTTAATTCCAAAACGTTAGTGAGGATGCATTTGGAGCAATGTGTAGAGATTTGGTCACCCTGCTATAGGAAAGATGTAATGAAGCTGGAAAGAGCTCAGTGAAGATGTTGCCAGGAACTCGAGTGCCTGGGCTACGGGGAAAGATTGGGCAGGCTAGGATTTTATTCCTTGGAGCATAGGAGGCTGATCTTCATGAGGTGAACCAGAGAGTCTTTTACCTAGGATAGGGGAGACAGAATATAGGTTTAAGATTTAATTGCAACCTGAGGGGCAACTTTTTTTTTATACAGAGGTAAGTGGGTATATGGATCAAGTTGACAGAGAATGTGGTTGAGGTAGGCACTATAGCAGTATTTAAAAAGAAACATGAACAGGTGCATAGATACAAACTGTTTATGGGTCAAACGTGGGCAAATGGATCTAGCTAAGATGGAATACAGCGTAGCAAAGTGTGTGGTCATGAACTTTGGTAGGAGGAATAAAGTCGTAGGCTATTTTCTAAATGGGGAGAGGATTCAGAAAATCGTAGCTGTAAAGAGGCGGGAATGCTGGTGCAGGAATACCAAAAGGTTAATTTGCAAGTTGAATCTGTAGTCAGGAAGGCAAATGCAATGTTAGCATTCATTTTTGAGAGGAACTAGAATGTAAAAGCAAGGATGTAATGCTGAGGCTTTATAAGGGCCACATTTGGAGTATTGTGAGCAGTTTTAGGTCCCATATCTGATTAGGGAGGTGCTGGCATGGAAAGGGTCCAGGGAGATTTACCAGAATAACCCTGGAGATGGGGTTAAAGTATGGTGAATGTTTTGGCGGCCCTATACTCACTGAAAATTAGAAGGATGTGGGAGGATCACGTGGAAACTTACCAAATAATGAAAGGCCTGGATTGAGCAGATGTGGAGAGGATGTTTCCACTAGTGGCAGAGGTCTAGAGCCAGCTTCAGAAAAAAAAAGGACGTATCTTTAGAAGGGAGATGAGGAGGAATTTATTCAGCCCAGGGGGTGGTGAATCTGAGGAATTCCTTGCCATAGATGGTTGTGGAGGCCAAGTCATTGGGTATTTTTAAATCGGAGATTGCTAGGTTCTTGATTAGTAAGGATGTCAATGGTCACGGGGAGAAGGCAGGAGAAATGAGGTTGTGAGGGAAAGATAGATCAACCATGATTGCATGATGGACTCGACTCGATGGGCCAAAATGGCCTAATTTTGCTCGTATGAATAATGAACTAAGTAGAATTTTAATACGGTCAGGACACTGAAACAGTATGGTAAGACAGGTGTAAATAGATTGAGTGGGATAATAAAGATGTGGGAGAGAATGGTAATTGGGAGTTAGATGATGGGACATTGAAGGGATTAAATACTGGATATTGAGGAAACAGGTTTGAGGCAATAGAGAGGAATTAGATTGGTTCTTTAAAAGATATGAAAACTTTTCAATCTGATACTGTATTTTTGGGGACAGGTGCTTCTGGCTTACAAAGGAAAATTTATATGTGGTGCGGTGTTTGTTAGTCAGTCTACAGTGGGTTGTCACTGCTGCTCATTGCACCTACGAAAAGGAGATGAGTTATTTACAAGCCGTAGCAGGTATGTTCTTATTTCTCAGGCAGTGCGTCAGATTCAGGACTCGTTTCCACTCCAGTTCCATGAGTTCCAAGGTGACTGATGAGACTTTGTTAAGTGGTCCACTACTTCCACCCACCATCTCCCCCCCCCCCCCCCCCCCCCCCGCCCCCCCCACCACCTCCACCTCCACTCCACAAATGCTCACCTGTCCCAATCCCCACCTCAACCAATCTGCCCCTTCACCCACAGCCCCTAGCGCGGGTGGATCTGACAACTCAATAACTACAGATCTGGAATTCCATGGTGTGAAGGTGAAGTAAGTCTTCTCATTGTGGAACACCTATACAGCATTATGTGCAGCACATGTTTATGACAGTGGGTCCACAGGCATTCATTAGCACACCAGCACTGTTCAATATCTAGGCCATAAATGTCAGAGGTAGCTTGCTCTCTTGGAGTGCCTTCAGCTAGGAGCAACATTTTCCAGGATAAGGGCCAGGTCACTTAAGGCCAAGTTGAGAAATGTCTTTATTTCTCTACTGCCGTGGATTGTGTGGGGCCAGTTGCAGAGTGTATCCAAGGAGGAGATTAATGTCATGGAGCAGAGCAGACTCTCGAAATGGCTGAACACCTACAGGGCTGTGGGGGGTACATCCAACCACCCCCCACCCTCCCATCCTTTTTCTATTTGATCATCTTTGATAATTGATGCTGAACCAAACCAGGATTCTATGTTGGAGACGGGGTTGGGGCGTTGAGTTGGGATTAATTAGATTGCGTTATAGGAACTGGATTGGAAGGTAATTTGGGGAAGTATGGTCTGTGTTTTGGCGTGATTTTAGAGATATACGTAGAAATCAAGCAAGGAAACATAGCCACTCAGCCTTTGAGTAGCACAAAAATCAACTATCCACTTTTGTTCAAGTTTCTTCCTCCCCTTCTCCCCCTCCTCATCTGCTTCATCTCCCCCCCCACCTCCCGCCCCACCCAAGCCCTGCTCTGTCCCTCTCTTTATTCTTTCCCCCTTCTCCCCCCCCCACACCCATTTCCTTCAATCATCCACTACCTTCCCCTCACTCCAAGCTTTCTTCCTTGCGAGATTCCCAAATCAGCACCCTTTTTCTCTCCATTTTTCTTCCAGCCTATCTCCTCCACCCATTTGTCAAACATCCCTACCCAAAATCCACTATCACTTGCCCCCCCCAGTTTCCTTGCCCCGTTCCTTCCCCTTACTTTAGTTAGAGATACAGCGTGGAAACAGGCCATTTCCCCACCGATTCCGTGCCGAGCAGCGATCCTATACACTGGGGACAATTCTCACAGAAGCCAATTAACCTGCCAACCTGCAAGTTTTTGGAATGTGGGGGGAAACCAGTGCACCAGGGAAAACCCCTCCCAGTCACAGGGACAACGTACAAACTCCATACAGACAGCACCCGTGGTCAGGATCGAACTTGGGTCACTGGCGCTGTAAGGCAGCAAATCTACCACTGTGCTGCTTGTTAAAGAAAACTTTAAAACATTGGGTAAGACAATCAAGACTTTATTTAAGAATGTCAAATACAACGCGATTTGGGAACGATCAAACCAAATTGTTCACTGAACAAAGATTTCTGTGATCTTTTTTTCAGAACGCAGAGCAGATTTCACAAAGACACTTCAGCATCCTTCATTATTAGTAGATTGCTGTGACAACAGCTGCAGATCGTGCACTCTCTGACAAACACATCCCCCTGCTTGCGACCTCTTCAACCAACCCCAGATATCCTGTTACCCTTTCCACCTCCTTATACTTATGTTTTATTTTACGATTGCCGTTTGTTCTTTCACACGCTTCTCTCTTTCAGCATTCCCCCTTTATTCCTTGAATCTGAGGAAAAGGGGCCCAATTCCAAACATCTTTCTGTCCAATCCTCGACAGATGCTGCATGTCCTGCTGATTTCTACCAACACTTGTTTTTTTGCTCAAGATTCTGACCGCTGCCGTCTCCAATTGCAGGAACCCACCAAAAATCTGTGTCTCCGCTCCTTACACTAACTCCCTGCTTCTAATCAACAGGATTGGCTACTGTGCCACCCAAAATGTTTGAATTAGTATTGTGGTTTACTTTGCTTTAAAATGAAGGAGCTGAAGTTCTTTCTAAATGCGATAACCAGAATAAAGTTTGGTTGGGTTAGTATTGTGCAGGCTAAGGTGTGGTTGGTGGTTGGATTCCACAATGGAGATTTACTTAGTTTCAGGGGGGGGTCAGGACTATATGGGGTTGCGTTTCTCCCCTATTATAGTTGGTTGTGGTTTTTATTTTATGGCTTGGGATTTTCTGCACATTAAGTAAAGAATATCAAGCGGGAAAATTGGTCTTCCCAAAACAGCGTAAAATATATTCAATCTTTGCCGTTTTTTTGTAGGATTTTTCGTGTCGGCCATTAAATATTCTTTTTTTCCAATTTCAGCTTTCTTTTCCTCCTAATAACATGAAAGGCGTTCTCCAGCTTAATTTGAGAACTCTTTGGTATTAAACGGACTTGACTTATTAGGTCACCGATCAGTTGTTCCTTCCTCGCCCAAGCTTCCCTAGAAACAAGTGCCTCTCAAAGGCCCTGCACTACGAAAGCAAGCAGCGCAGTGGTACATATGGTCACCCACTGCCTCATAAGTCCATCTGTCCTGGGTTCAAACCCTGATCTCTGGGCTGTCCATGTGGAGTCTGCATGTTGGCCTTGTGACTGCATGGGTCTCCTCCGAGTGTTCTGGTTTCCTGCCAAAATCCCAACAGTGTGCGTGTTTGGCAGTTTTTTTCAGGTACTGTAAATGGCCCCTATATAGCTGAGTGGCAGAATCCTGAGCAGGCTGATGGAGGGATTTATTAAAAAATGTTATAAAAATGTATTCAAGAATAAAGTGTGGATTGCTAGATTCGAGCACGGTCCTTAAATGTGACCAAATGATTGGAGTTGATGGGGATATTGGGATGTATTTGCTTAGATTGTTGGCCAGCATACTGCAATTGGCGTTGATTTGAAAGGTGAGCTGAAAGAATTAGCCTTTACTCCTCTTTTAAGGTGACATGTGCTGAATGAAGAAAGACGAAGGTACTGTGAGAAAAGGAAGTGTCGAAATGAACCAACATGAGACCTACAGCCCTATGACTATTAACAACGACATTGCAAATGCTAAAGCTCGATGCGCCCGATCACTCGATTATTATGTGTTTCCTATTTGTTTACCCGACCACCTTTGTTGTGCGGGCGTTGAGAACAAATCAAACTCCCGTGAGTGAGGGGAAAGGCATGTGGGAGGGCCGGGCTGGAGGCTAACTCGCTGCACACCCCCAGGTCCGATGGTCTGGGCCGTCTGAGTGCCGGCCGAGCACAAAGTACAACATCCTGACAACATGTCTGGTGCAGGCTATCGGGAGCAAAGAAAGACACTTGTAAGGGAGACAGTGGGGGACCACATGTCACAAACTACCAAAGGCAACCTGGTTTTTGACAGGAATAGTTAGCTGGGGAGAAAGGATGGCTCGTGAGGGCAAGTATGGGAATCAACACCAAAGTACACAAGTACTTTCATTGGATAAGGCAGTAGATGAATATCCCACCGTCCCAAGTGTCCGTGCAGAAAGGGTTCCAAATCCTAAGGATCAGTGCCGCCAACAGCAAACATTTCTTATCAATAAGGCCCACTTTAATAAACCACAAACACAGCTGCTTCTTAGAATTTACTACTAATCTACATGTAAATATTGGTTCTGCATTATTAAAATTCTATATCAGTTAAACTTTAACACATTCTAAGGAAGAGAAGGGAGTGGAGAAGGAGAGGGGATAGGGGGAGAGTGGGGGTGGAGAGAAAGAGATCCTGGCGGTGCGGTGTGGGTTGTGGGTAATGTGGGAGGGGAGACGGCAATGGTCGCACTTGCCATTTTATATAAAACGTTCCTCTAGAGCAGCGCTGTACACAGTAACACGCCCGCTCCAGTGATCAGCAAACTGAGCCCGACAGCACCAAGCTGCTCCACACCTCACCAATGGAGTCAGCTTAGTGAGGGCCCCCCAGAAGGGTTCAAACCACTGATGGTGGAGTGGAGGTGTGCATATTATCACGGGGCACTTTCCATCACAGCCGCCCCAAACGTCAGTGGAAACAGCTGATTGATGAGGGTCACATCCTTCACTCACCGGCGAGAAGAACGTGATTCCTGAAAAGGGGGGGGTGGGGGGGGGGGGGAGTAACTTGCCCACAAAAAGATAAATTGAAATGACCTCAGTTTAATTCTTCTTTCACTCGTGGGCACCTCAATGTAACTGTTATCTGACAGGTAAAACCTGCCTGTGGCATCCTTCCGTCCCCCTGGCTCAGTGAGAGGACACACACCACAGCGGCCTGGAGAAACAAACTACTGCTTCCCATAGTAATATTCCCAACCGCTGGGATCCATTCTGACCCTCCCACCCTCGCACACGCAAATCCATGTAGCTCAGCCTGGATGCCTGGTCTTGGGTCATACAGTTAACCCTTGGCTTTGACAGTGGACTAAGGAATGCTTTGGGCAGGACCAGCTGTCAAGCAAATTAAGCACTTGGCCAACTCCGATATTCATCAAAATTCTAACGCTGTTAAAAGTGAAACATAACAACCACTTTTAAAGGCCATAAAATTAAAGTTCCAGAGGAGGTCCTAGGAAGTAAATATTATCCAGCAACTTGTCCGGATCAGCTGCAACCATGGCCCAAAAAAATCACACCAACCCCAAAAAAAAAAAACTAAAAACTTAAAGTGGGGAAAAAAAAAAAATAAAAACCTAAGGGGGGGGGGGGGGGGGGGGGGGGGGGGGGGGGGGGGGGGGGAAAAAAAACGGGTTTTTCCTTAAAGGCCAGACGTTTGAATGTTCCCAATAACTTTTTCTCCCCCGACTCTACTGATGACGGCGTAGAAAAAAAACTTTTAAGGGATGCATCAACGCAGGTGTGGGAACAACTCCATCCAATTGTGGATGCAACCCAGACCATCACTCCAACTAACCTCCCTTCCCATTTTTACTCCCTCAACACAACCCAACCTCGACAAGGCCTCCAGCAATTTCAAAGGGCCAGATACACTCCGGTCCCCACTTCCCTCTTCTCCCCCTTTCCCATCAGGCAAGAGGTACAGAAAATGTCAAATGCATACAACCAGATTCATGGACAGTTTTTCTTCACCAGCTGTATCAGGCAAATGAAACCTTTTATCACCCAACTAGAAGCGGTCACTGATTTCCTCACCTTATTGGAGACCTTTCGACAAATCTTTAATCGATTTTATATTGCACTAAACATATTCCCTTTAAAAAAAATAAAAAATAAAATTTAAATAAGTTTAAATAAATAAAAAAAAAAAAAAAAAAAATATATAAATTAAAAAAAAATAAAAATAAAATAAATAATTATAAACTAATAATTATATAAAATTAAAAAAAAAATTAAAATATTTAAATATTTAAAAAAAAAATATAAAAAAATAATTAATTAAAAAATAAAAAAAAATAAGTTATAAAAAATAAATAAAAATAAATATAAAATTATATAATTAATTAAAAAAAAAAATAAATCAGTTAATAAAATTAATATTAATAAAAAAACATTAAAATTCAAAAAAAAATAAAAATAAAAAAATAAAAAAACAAAAAAAAAAATATTAAAAAAAAAAAAAATTTAAAATAATTAAAAAAAATTTAAAAAAAAAAAAAATATAAATAAATAAAAAACAATTAATAAAATAAAAATTAAAAAAAATTAATTAATATGAAAAAATGACGGATAATTAAACAGAAAAATTTTTTAAAATAGAGATAAAAAAACATGGGGGGGGGGGTTTAAACAAATAAAAGGGGGGGGGGGGGGGGGGGGCAAAATTTAAAAATAACATAGAAAAATTAATATGGAAAAAAAATATAAAAAAAAAAACTCATTTATTTATTAAATCAAAAAAAAATAATTATAAAAAATAATAAATATAATATAAATAAAATTAAATTAAAAGTAAAACAATTTATAATAAATTTTCTAAATATACAAAATATAGCTTTTAAAAAAACAAACCCGAACTGCCAATTTAATAACACCCACCTTATACCTTTCCCTTAAAACCCCAACAACACACACCCCCACCAACACTACACCTCCTACCCCACAATCAAAACCACCTTCCACTATCCCATCCCAACCCCCCCAACGAAATAATCCACCCTACAACCCTTCCTAACCAACCACCCCACCCCCACCCATATCACCAACCCACCCACACTATACCAACCATCCTACCCCCCCCACCCCCCCCCCCCCCAACCCCCCAACTCACACCCACCAAATCCCAACCCCCACCCCCCCCACCATCCACCACTACCACACCCACCCCCCTACACTCCCAACCATACTTATTCCCTCAAACCAACATTACCCACCTCCCAATTCACCCCACCACCCCATACCCCTCCCCAAACAAAACCGCCCCCCCATAACGCCCTAACCCCCACCATAACACCAAATCACACAAACTCCCCCGCACAACAACCCCTACAACCCAGCTACGCACACACCATTCAAATAACCTATATCCCCCCATCCAAAACCTCAAATTTAAACAAAAAAACAGAACAATTTAATATACAATTAAAAAACAAATAAATACTAAAAAAAGATTAACTACAAAATAAAAACATAAATATTAACCCCACACCACCCAAACCAACAATTCAAACCAATAACTGGTAACCCACAAAAAATTACGGGAGTTTAACTCAAATCATAAAACGATAACAATCAACCCACTTAACACCAAACCACCCATAACGTTCAATAAAATAAACAACCATCATTACTCACACTTACCACTACCCACCCAACATCCCAAACAAACACCACAACAACAATCTTTAACCAAAAAAATACCAACTCTCCACCTCCTCCCACATCTATCACAACACATACCCCCAATCACCCCTAACTATACCCATTACCAACACTCAAACTACCCAAAAAAATAAAAACACATTAACACCTAACAAATAATAAAAAAATATAAAACAAATTCAAGGATAAACCTAAAACCTAGCCATCACCACTCACCAAGACACCCCCCCCCCCATACCCCCCCCCCTACCGAAACCACCCCCACGGCCACCCCCAAACCCCGAGGTGGGGGGGGGGGGAACCCTCAACCACAACCGCCCCCACCGACCCCACCACGCCCTCACCCGCCCCCTCCCCCCCCACCCACACCCCCCACCCCATCAACCCCATCACCCCCCCCACCAAACACACACAATATCACTTCCACTCCACCCCCACACCACAACCCGCCAAACCCCACACCCCTCCCCCCGACAACCCACACGACCGAAACCACTACCCCCTCCCACCACCCCCCACCCACACCCTCACCCCCACCCCACCATCCCCTCACCCCCCCCCAAACCCATCCCCCACCCCCCTCACCCCGCACACCCACCCGCGAACCCCAAACAATCCCATCACCACACCGCTCCACCCACCAACAACCAACCCCCCCCCCAACCCCCCGCCCCCCCCCCACCAACAACACAAAGCACCCCCCAACCCCCTATCCTCCCCCCACCGACACCAACCAACGAATACCACCCCCCCCACCCCACCCACCCAACCACACCAACAACAACCCACAAACCACCAAACCCCAACCACCCCCAGCCCACCCCCCCCAACACCCCCCCCCCCCAACCCCCAACCCCTCACCAACCCCACCCCCCCCCCCCACACCCCACCCCCCTCAACCCATCCCCCCACCCCAACCCACCTCCCACCCCAACACCTCACGCACAACCCCCCTCCTCCCCCTAAAACACAACCACAACCACCCAACAACCTCCCCCCCCATCCCCCCAACACCCCAACCACCCCCCCACACCACCCCCAACAAACCAACATCCACCCCACCACAGCCCACCCACCCCAAACCCCGCCAACCAACCCCAACAACCTCCCCCCCACGCCCCCCCCCCCCCCCGCCCAACCGACGTCCGGACCCTAACCCCCCGCAACCCACCAAAACCGCACCCTCACACACCGGGCTCCCCCCACAACCCCCCCCCCATCCCCCCCAACATCCCCCCCCGCAACAACCACACACCAACCCCACCCACCCCGCCCCCCAACCCCAATACCTACCAACACCACCCCCCCCCCCCCACCAACCCCACACACCCAACCCCCCAACCATCCCCCACAACCCCCGCCCCACTCCCCCCTAACACAACCATACCCCCCCCAACCCACCCCCGCCCAACCCCCCCCCCCCCCCACACCCCACCCCCACCCCCCCCACCCCACAACCCCCCAAACCCCCCCCCCCCCAACACCCCCCCCCCCCCCCCCCAACCCCCCACACTCCCACCCACCCCCCTCCCACAAACATCCCCCCCCCCCCCAACCCCTACCCACATCCCCCCAAACAACCTACCAAACATCCCACAACCCCCCCCCACTAACCCCCCCCCCCCACCCAACATCCCCCCCCCCACCCACACAACCGGTCCCCCCACCCCCACCAACCCCCCCCACACCCCCACACGCCCCAACAACCTCCAAACCACACCCCCAAACCCCACCCCCCCAACCCATCCCCCATCCCGCCGCCCGCCCCCAACCCACCCCCAACCCACAACCAACCCACACCCACCCCCCCCCCCAAAACCCATCCCACCCCAACACCCCCACCCCCCCCATACACTCCCACCCCCACCCCCCCCCCGCAACGACCCACCAACCCCACCCCAAGACCCCACCCAAACCTACCCCAACCACCACACACCACCCCAAACCCCAACCACACCCCCACCACACCCACCCCAACATCAGATATCCAACCTTCCCCGCAACCCACCCAACCCCACCCCCCCAACCCCACCACACCCAACCCCCACCCCCCAACCCCCCACCCCCCCCACACCCGCCCGACCCCACCCAAACAACCCCAACCAAATCCCCACACACCACACCAACACCCCCCAACCCCACCCAACCATCACAACACACACCCCCCCACACCCACCCCACAACCCCACAAACCCAACCCCCCCAACCCCACCCCCCCCCAACACCACCCACACCCCCACCCCCGCCCCCCCACCCCATACCCCGACCCAAAAAAACCACCCTCACCCACCCACCCCCCCCACACCCACCCCCCCCCTAAACACCCAGCCCCCCACCCCAACCCACAACACCCAACCCCCCTCCTACACCCATACCCCACCCCACCCCCCCCTCCACGCAACCCCAACACCACCAACAAAACCCACAACCCCAACCAACCCCCCCCCACACCCCCCAAAACCAACCACCAACCCCACACTCCCAACCCAACACCACCCCCAACCACCCAAACCCCCCCCCCCCAACCCCCCCAACCCCCCCCTCAACCCCCACACTAAACCACACAATACCATCACCCCAACCAACCCCCCCAAACCCCCCCCCACCTCACACAAAGCCCCCCCCACCAAAAAACCCCAAACCACCCCCCCCCCCCCACAACACCCCCCCAAAAACCCCCCACCCCACAACCCACAACCATACCCAACAACACCCCTAACCCCCCCCCACAACCCCCCCACCACACCCACCAACCAACAACAGACATACCAAACCCCCCACCCTAACCCACATCCCACACACCACACCCACCCCAACCCAATAAACACCCCCCCAAAACCCCCACCCTCACACCCCACACACCCAACCACAAACTCCAACCCCCAACTCCATCCCCAACCCCCAACCACCACAACCCAAACCCAACACCCCCCCCCCACAACAAACCACCATAAAACCCAAACCAAACACCACCAACCTCAAACCCCACCACAAACCCCAAAACACCCCCCCCCCCCACAACACCCCCCCACCAACACCTGCCCACCCAACCCCCCACCACCACCCTCCCCACTAACCCCACCAACCCAAACACCACCACACAACCCCACCCCCACCCACCCCCCACATACCCCCTCAACCCCCAACCGAACCCCCCCCACACCTCAACCCCCCCACCCCCACCCACCATCCACCCCCCACACAACACCCCCAACCCACACGCCCACCCCCCCACCCCCAACCACACCCCCCCCCACCCCACCACCAACTACACCCAAAAACCACTCCCCCCCTAACACCAACCCCCACCCCCCAACCCAACCCCCCAAACCCCCCATACACAATCCAACACATTACCCACCCCAACACCCTCCCACCCCCCCAACAACCCACCCCCCACCCCCCCACAACCTCAACCACAACCCCCACCCCCCCCCCAACCCCCCACCCCACCAACCACAACCCCCCCCCATCCCCAACCCCCCAACCCCATACCACCAACCCCCCACATAACCTCAAAATCGCCCCAGATCACACCCCACCCCCCCCCCCCACCACAACAACCCACCACCCCCCCACCCCCCCCCACCCCCCCCCCCCCCCTCCCACCACCAAACAACATCCCCAAACCAACCCCCCCCCCCCCCACCAACACCCCCCACCACCCACACCCCCCAAACCACCCCAACCACCCTCCCCTCCAACCAACCAAACCCCCACAAACCAACCAACTACAAACACCACAAACCCCCCACCCACCCACCCCCACACCCCACCCCCCTACCCCCCCCCCCCACACACCCTATCAATCTCCTCAAACACCACCCCACAACCCCCCCCCCCCCCCAACTACAACCACCCCCACCCCACCCCCCCTACCCCACCCCCCCCCCCCCATCCCCCACCCACCCCCCCCAACAACACCACCCCCCCACCAACCCCCCCCACCCCACCACAACCCCCCCAACCCCCCCACCCCCCCCACCCAACAACCACCCCCACAAAACCCACCACCACCACCCCCATCCACCACAAACCCCACACAACCCAACCCCCCACACCCCCAACCCCAACGCACAAACAACAAACAACCACAACACCACCCGACTACCCCCCAACCACCCACACCACCCCACCCCCCCACCCCCAAACACCCCACAACCAACACCCCCATAACAACCACCCCCCAACCAACCACTCCCAAACCACCATCCACCACCCCCCCCCCACAAAACCCACCCCACCCACAACCCCCCCACCCACAAACCAACAAAACCAACCACCCAACCCCAAACCACCACCACAGCCCTCCAACCTCCAAACCAGTCCACAGTACAAGAGAGCTGGTTAGATTGCACATAGTGTGGGCCAACAGATGCTTTCGCTTATGTTCTATATTCAAAGGCATTTAAGACATTATGGACCAGGTGCTTGGATACAAAAGATTTAGCGGGATTTAGGTCAAATCATGTAAATGGGACTAGCTTAGATGGGCAAATGGGTGGCATATACAGAGGGTCTGGTTTCTGTGCTGTGTAATCTATGGCCTATGGCTGCAGTTGTGAGTGGCCACATATCCATAATCAATTGTTCAGTCTTTATCCATCACTAGGCTAAAGCTAACAGAACATGACCACTGTTCTCTGAAGGCTCACCCACGAAACTTCAGTCAATTGCCCTTCCCAACTTCCTCAGATCTAGCTTAGGGCCCTCTCCAGTTTAGGACCTGTAACATAGGGGATTCTTGCTGAACACATAGTGACAAATTCCACGCTGCTGTCCTTGGCACTATGACAGTCCAAAATATATTGGGAGAGTTAAAATCCTCTACTATGACAAACCTATTGACAACCTACTTCTGCCTACAATCTCTTGCCATATTTGCTCTTCTAATTCCCTTTCATTTGGGAGCCTGGAGTGCATCCCAACAAAGTGTATCCCCCTGATATTTCTCAGTTTCCACCCACAAAGCCACACTGGATGAACCATCGCGCATAATGCCAACTCGGACTACTGGCCAGGGCAATTTCTCCTTAATTAATGAAGGCAACAACCC
The DNA here is from genome assembly GCA_035221665.1 of Okamejei kenojei. Classification (NCBI taxonomy): domain Eukaryota; kingdom Metazoa; phylum Chordata; class Chondrichthyes; order Rajiformes; family Rajidae; genus Okamejei; species Okamejei kenojei. The sequence goes on from CM069142.1 coordinate 36,663,886, forward strand.
TTTGTCCTTTCACCCCCACCTTTACCCTCCTGCAGTACCTGTATTCTGGAACATTAAGCTGTCAGTTCCTGCTACAACGTCCCCAATCTCATATACCTATCCACGCCCTGGAGTTCAACTACCCTTACCATCACAGCCTCTGGCATTAAAATAAGGTGCAAATTCAATCCAACAGTCCTCACTCCCCTCCGTCTCTTGCCTGTTCTGCCCCACTGACTTTATTTATCACCATCCATGCTTACTTTCTGTCCCCCCATCCTCCTTGGTCCTGCATTGGATCCCCGTCCCCGACCATCTAGTTTAACCCACCCGTGTAGTACTCAGCAAACCGGCTTTATATTGGTTCCCCCCAGTTCAGATACAGTCCATTTCCCTTATACAGATCACCTCGCTTCGCCCCATAGCAAAGCATGCATGTCGCGGTCTGGAAACTGAAGTATCCGAGCTAATGCTGCTACCACCATCATCTACTGCAACAAGATGGCTCCCACTGATGGTCGCCGGAAGCTTGCATCCTTTTCAGGACGGACGATGACAGAGATGTCAACTTTCAAACATGTAAGATGACATGAAAGACGAAGACCTCGGCTTGCAGAAGAGATCCCAAATGTCCAAATATCTGAATTCTTGCCCCCTGCACCAACTCCCAGCCCACACATTCATCTCCTCTATCTTCCCTGTTCCTACTCTCACGACACATGGCAACCGGAATAATCAGGGAGTCACCACCCTGGAAGTTCTGCTATTAACATTATTGCCTAATTCCCTAGACTCATTTTGCAGGACAGCAGTCATCCCTATTTTTCCCACCTATGTCATTTAGGCCAACATGCTCTAAATTTCTTCCTGATCAACCCCCCCTTAAGAATGTTACCACCGCTTCAAGACATCCTGGACCCTGGCACCACGGATGCAACACACATTTCCTGGAGTCTCGATTGCAACCCAAAATCTCCTGTATGCCTCTTTACCTCACGGAATCCTCTTACACCATGGTCTGGCTGAAACTACCTGTCCCGCTGTGCCTCAGAGAGGCAGTCTCGTTTCCACAGCCCTGCCCTATTGCTGCTGCTCAACTCTGACGATCTACAGTATCCCAAAAGGGTATACCTTTTTGAAAGGGATATGGCCACACGGTCATCTGCACGTTCTGTCTACTCCCATCGCCTCGTGCTCCACCCACCTACTCTCTCCCCTCTACTGTTAGGGCGTTGCTATGTTCACTTCACCTATTCAGGCTGAAGATCTGTACGGCCGATAGAGTCCAACAGCGATCTTTGCAGAAACTGCCGTTTTGTTGTATTTATAAATTACTTGGATGGGGTAAATGGAGGTGGTGGCTAATTTGCCACATGACACCAAGAGTGCAGGTGTAACAGATCAGGAGGAAGGCTGTCAATGAATACAACAGGATATACAGTGGCTTGCAACAGTATGTCATACCCCTTGAACCCTTTCCACATTTTGTCACGTTACAACCACAAACGTAAATATATTTTATAGGGATGTTATGTGATAGACCACCACAAGTGGTAGCATAATTGTGAAGTGAAGGAATATAATACAGTTTTCCAAATATTATTACAAATAAAAACTGACAAGTGTGGCGTGCAAATGTATTCAGCCCCCAGAGTCCAATACTTTGTAGAACCACCTATCGCTGCAATTACAGCGCAAGTCCTTTGGGGTATGTCTCCTACCAGCTTTGCAATCTAGAGACTGAAATTTTTGCCCATTCTTCTTAGCAAAATAGTTCAAGCTCAGTCGGGATTTGGATGGAGAGCGTCTGTGAACAGTAAGGTTGTCAAGTCTTGCCAAGATTCTCAATTGGAGTTAGTTCTGGACTTGACTGGCCATTCTAACACATGAATATGCTTTGATCTAAACCATTCTATTGTAGCTCTGGCTGTAAGTTTAAAGGGTTGTTGTCCTGCGGAAGGTGAAAACCCCGCCCCAGTCCTCAAGTCTTTTTTGTCAGACTCGAACAGGTTTTCTCTTCCAGATTGCCCTTTATTTGGCTCCATCCTCTTCCCATTAACTCTACCAGCTTACCCTCCCTGCTGAAGAAAAGCATCCCCACAGCAAGATGCTGCCACCACCATGATCACAGTGGGGATGGTGAGTTTCAGGTTGATTGCGCAGTGTTATTTTCCACCACACTTTTCCGTTTACATTTGCCAAAAACTTCATTTTTGGTCTCATCAGACCGAAAGCACCTTTCTCCACATGTTTCCTTATGTCCCCCCACATGGCTTGTGGGGCAAACAGCAACTGGGACTTCTTATGGCTTTGTTTCAACAATGGCTTTCTTTCTTGCCACTCTTTCCATAAAGACCCGATTTGTGGAGTGCACGACAATAGTTTGTCCTGGTGGGAACAGAATCTCCACCTGAGCTGTGGACCTCTGCAGCTCCATCCATGTTACCATGGGCCTCTTGGCTGCTTCCTGATCAATGCTCTCGTTGCCCGGTCCTGTCAGTTTATGGACGGCCATGTGTCTTGGTTAGGTTTCAGTTGTGCCATACTCTTTCTTCCATTTTCGGAGAATGACTTGAACAGTGCTCGCTCCGTGAGATGTTCAAAGCTTGGGATGTTTTTTTATAACCTAACCCTGCTTTACACTCGACACAACTTTATCCCTGACACCTTCGGTGTGTTCCTTGGCTTCATGATGCTCCAAGGAACATTGTTTGTTCACGAATGTTCTCTAACAACCTCTGAGGGGGCTAGGGAGGGGGGGGGGGGGAGGGGGGGCTCTGAGAGGAGGGGGGGGGGGGGCGATGGGGGGGGCAACCTCGGAGGAGGGGCGGGAAGGGGGGGGGCCTTCACCAGAACAGTTGTATTTATACTGAGATTAGATTACACACAAGTGGACACCTATTTACTAATTAGTGATTTTGAAGTCCTATATGGTTGCACCGATTTTTTAGGGATATCAGATAAAGGGGCTGAATTCTTTTCACGCCACACTTTCAGTTTTTTATTAGTAAAAAGAATTGAAAAACTATGTATTCATTTTCCTTCACTTCAACAATTTTTGCGCCACTTTGTGTTGGTCTATACATACAATCCTAATAAATACATTTACGTTTGTGGTGTAAAGTGACTAAATGTGGAAAAGTTTCACGGAGTATGAATATTTTGCCAAGCACTGTAGATTCAACTACAGAAATGGGTGAGAGATAATGGATGATGCAGTTTTATCTGAAAAAACGTGTAGCAATTTCACTTTGTGATGTCAAAACATCAGGGGAAAATATAAATGCATCGGCACGATTCAACAGTATTGATGTACAGGGCGATTTTGGGTCAAGTCTTAACTCTGAAATGGAATCACAAGTCGATACAAACTCCAGCCAGTTTTCTGGGCAACTGATGGTTGGCACATACTCTTTCAATCCCGGACAAAACTATGAAATGGAAATGATTCTTTGCAGCTGCAGTAATACATGAGTTGCATGTCTTCCGATGTCTTTTTTTTTACTCCCTTGTTGAGTCTGTGCTTCATATACCTCTGTCCTTGCAGTTCTTTCAACTCCATGCAGCACCAAACTCCCACGCTACCTTCCATTCTTTAACCTGTTGCACGCTGAGCAGTCCAGTTAGTTAATCGGTGCATATGGACGTGTGCGAGCCCTGCCTCCCACCGTCTGTGGAACAAGAAACAGGATCTATCGCATGTGACCAAAGGAATCCTTTTTTTCCAGTTAAAAAATAAATCAGTTTTGGAGAATTGCACGAGTTTGCCCCAGCCGCTGTGGAGTTGGCCATTCACAAATTAAGCGGACGTGGCTAGCTCAAGGAAGGCAGAGGGCACAGCATAGCAGTGCCTGCAAGGCAGACCAGATCAGTTTAGCTGAGCGCTTTACTTTAAGTTGTGTGCCGGTGACTGCGTCACGTCTCTTTGTCTCTCCCCTTTGATCTCTGGCGTTAAAATCAACATGTTGCCCGAGGACAACAACAACCACAACATTATTATTATGAATTATTATCGCCTTGATCTTGTTGGTTTGGAAATAAATGGATAATTCGGCCAAGGCTTCGTTTCAATGTACCAGAAAATTGATGGTTGTACGGTTAGTGGTAATGACAGAAATATGGAATGCTTATCTTCATTGGTCAGGGCATTGGTTAGACGCAACAAATAGCTTTTCTCACTGTACCTCAGTTACACGTGACAATAACTAAATAATAAAAAGGGGCAATCCGAAGGTCATTTAAGGGCTTTGTCCCCACTTGGGTGACTAATCTGCGAGCTTGGGAGTTGTGCCTCGACTCATATCGCAGCATGGTCGACAACGAAGGGTCGCTGGAGGTTCTTCAGTAACTTCCTTCCATGCTCGAGACCTTGGTTCCGCGTACTCGTGGCTCAGGCTACGTTGCGGCGTTTTTTTTCAATATGTTAAAAAATGCCGTGAGTTAAAAAAAGGTTGCATGGAAAAAAATCAATACTTTTCTATTTTTACTCGTAGGTTTAGTCGTAGGTTGGTCGTCTAGTAGTTCATAGTAGGTTGGCATGTTTCGTCGTAGGTAATCGAGGTTGTTTGAGGGTAGTCGTAGAATAGTCTTCACTCATCAGTCGAAGGGGAGGTCGATAAGGATGGTAATCTTCACTCTCCATATTTTGATGTTCCAATTTTCCCGAAGTATTCATCGTAGGTCATAGATAGTCGAAGCTAGTCTTCAACTTAGTCGAGGAAATCTCCTAGTAGGAAGCATGGCTGTTGGGAAGGTTGTAACTTCATTTGCTCCTTAATTTTAACTTTTGCTTTTACCACTAAGGGCACAGGTCTAATTTTTAAGTGATGATATACAACTTTTATACGCTCTCAATCATGTAAGGATGGAGACAAGAGGGAAAAGAGATTCTCCAAGGAAGGCTCGTTCGGGGGGAGGGCGCAGGTTCTGGACCTTGGTATCTTAGAAATCAATATCGAACACTGAACGGGATATGTAAAAAGGATTTCTGCAGTTTGGACAGAAAAAGAAATGATGAACGGATTTCGAAGCAAATTGAAGGAGTTCACGACAAGCTGATTATGTTACAAGATGAATCTCGTTGAAACACGAAGGAAACAATTGAAAACTTGCGGACCTTGGGCAGGAAAGAGATTTGAAGATTGAAAAACTGGAATGGAAAATGACATGAGAATATCGGGCACTCCAGGCAATACAAGATTAAAAATATGGATCTGCGAAATACAGAAAGCACCGTCAACTGATTTTACGAATTGGTTGGTTTGCCTCAAGGTCAAGTTAGCTGGATATTGTTATAAATATGCCTCTAAAATGATAAGGAGACTTTTAGCAACAAACATATGAGATCTTCCAATTTTGGATAACGCACGCAGGTGGAAGAATAGAAATCAAGGTGTTCCAAGATAACCAAGACATCTGACTCGCTTGGTTGATTTCTTGCAGATGAAGGAGGAATATCCTCAAGCAAGCAAAAAAAATTGGGCATTGTTGAATATGAAGGATTGCCAGTTTCGGTTTAGTTCCTGATTACAGCCGTGGCTTTTGGGATTGAGAAAGTCTTTCCATAATGTGATGTCTGAGTTGTTTAAGAACAGTTGCGCCCCGCCTTGCTTTATCCAGCTAGACTGCATAATGACTCTTTAAATGGTAACAACTGATTTTTTAACAATCCTCAAGACGCTTCCAGCTTTCTGGAAGCTTATGGGGGTAGCCGCGACGGGTAGCTACCTGATATTAGTGATTAAGTTACATTTGGAGAATTTATTGTTTCTATTTTGACAATATATAGTTTTGTAAATGATTAAGATTTTAATTGGAGTGTGTACTTTAAATTATTTTTTAGAATTTTAGTATGATAGTTTTCATACAATAACCTTACCTTCTCTAAGATACTGTTAATTTAATGTAATGGTATTATATATTAATTTTAAGATCTTCTTTGTTAGCTCTTCTATTTTTAAAATGTCCATCAAAGGAATTTTTTCCCCTGTCTTTAGACAAGCAAAGTGAAGTAGTTCTTGTTTGTCATGTTTTGAACTTGGATAAATAATATGAAGTAGTTCTTGTCTTTCACAGTTAACATGCACTTTTTAACCATAACATTCAATGGTTTTGGCTATTGAGTGGTAAATATGCCTTCTTTTTACGTTGGGTGCTGTCGTTAGTTGAGATGGGGGTAGGGAAGGGATTAGGTAGCGTACTGACTGTCTACTGGTCAGTTTTGGGCTTTGCATGGGGGGGTGAGGGGGGGGGGGGGACCTCTGCTTTTAGTTTAGTTTTTTCAATCTGGGCAGAATTTGACCCATAAAAATGTCTGAAATGTCGTCACTTCTGGCTCAGCCTTAGATTCTTCTCCTTCCAGTATCATGAACTGTTGTGCTTTAAGAAATCAACCCTTTACATTCCACATGATTTTTACAAACAATATGGATACAATTATTAACTTCCTTTCATGGAATGTGAATGGTTTGAATCATCCCATTAAGACAAAATTTTTTTTAAAGTTCTTTGTAGACTAAATGCTCAGATTATCCTTGTTCAGGAAACTCATGTCAGGCAAGACGACAATCAACCGCTATTTTTTATGTTTTGGGGAGGACAGCAGTTTCATTCAAATTCACAGGCTAAGGATTGGGGAAAGGAGTATATTTTTATTGACTCATCATTTTCGTTTGCTCATTATGAAACAATTTTTGATTCATATGGTAGATTTTTGATGATTACTGGTGTTCTTCATAACCACCAAGTTGTTATGGTGAATGTTTATGCACCTAATATTGATCACCCTGAGTTTTTTAAACAGCTAATCGCACAATCCTTTCCTAATTTAAAAATGAACACCTTTTGATAATGGGTGGAGGATTTTAACTACTGTTTGAACCCCTCGATGGACAGATCTGCATTTGATCATGTGCTTCTAAGATAATCAGCTAGTTTTTTTATCAATTATTTTTTACTGACTCTGGAATGTTAGAAATCTGCAGATTCCTACACCCAAATGACAAAGAATTTCTTTTTTTCTCTCATGTATATCATGGTTACTCTAGTATTGACTACTTTAGTAATAGATTCTCGGCTAGTTTCATTGGCTCACTTGCGTGTGAGTATGATTGCAATTGCTATCTCTGATCATGCACTATTGAAATTATCAATTCAACTACCTGATTCCAAGTTTAAGTGCGAAACAAATGGCGATTTAATACTACTTTTGCTTTCAAGATCTAATGTTGTTAATTTTATAAAGATCAGATTGCTTTTTTTCTTCTTATCAAACTCATTAATGAAGGAAAATATCCAAAGGTGTAGTCGGGATGCTTTTATAAGCCATATATTCGTGGGCAAAATTATTTCATACTCCGACGCGGGATTAAAAAAAACAAACCACAAAATGAAATACGTATTATTGGCTAATGAGATTAAAGAAATTGATAAAAAAATATTCAAATGATCCTAGTCTGGAGCTCTATAAGAATAGAGTGGAACCCGATTGAACATGATTTGTTATGAGTATCACCGATTGAGAATCAGTTTACTTAAAACTAAAAGTCAATTTTATATACATGGTGATAAAAATCTGGCAAAATACTTGCCAATCAGTTGAAAGCTGTGTCAGCCAAACGTCAGATTACTAAAGCGAGTAAACGGATGTACAATTGACTGTAAGACCATGATGAAATTAACTAACACTCCTTTCAGTAATTTTATACTCCTATACCAATCAGAATTTCCTGCTGATTCCAATATAATGCATGAGGTTTTTTAAAGAAACTGAACGCCAAATTAATGAGTCTCTGTTCTTAGATGAATCTATCACAGAGGAAGAAAGCAATCCTCTCAATGAATTCTGGTAAAGGCTCCTGGTTTAGATGGGTTTACAGTTGGAATTTTTAAAAGTATCTCAAGTTTACTGTCTCCCTGGCTATGCCATTTTTTAAAGAAGCCTTTTTAATGAATAGATTACCAAACAATCCTTTTATGAAGCATTTATTTCTTTAATTCTTAAAAAAGATAAAGACCCTACTGAAGTGACATCATATATAATCCTATGTCACTGTTAAATGTAGATTCCAAAATTCTTTCCAAAATATTACTATGAGATTGGAAAGTATTTTACTGCAAATTATTTCTGAAGATCAGTGACAGGTTTTATTAAAAATCGTTACTCATACTTTAACGTTAGGAGATTAATGAATAACGTTTATACAGCGCCAAATAAAACTTCAGAATTTGTCATTTCACTGGATGCTGAGAAGGCGTTTGATAGAGTAGAATGGAATACTATTCAATACACGTGAAAAATTTAAGATTGGTCCATAAATATATTTCTTGGATCAAGCTGATATATCATATACCCAGGCTTCTGTATTTACCAATAATTCAGTCGATCCCCTTTTTTCAGGCTCTTTCGAGGTACTAGACAGGGCTGGTCCTTTAAGTCCTTACTGTTTGATATCGCTTTGGAACCTTTGGCCACCGCTATTTGGGAAATCCCCTAATATTTTTGGTATTGTCCATGGGAATAAGGCACATCTTTATGCAGATGATCTGTTTATAATTTCATCTTAAACCCTGAAAAATCTATTCAGGCAATAGTAGCACTAAAAATCAATTTAGTCGTTTTTCTGGTTATAAACTAAATCTGAGTAAGAGTGAGCTTTTTCCATTAAAACAGGTCTAGTTTTGATTATGGACAGTTTTCCATTTAGATTGACTACCAAATGTTTTACTTATTTAGGCATTAAGATTACCAAGAAACACAAGATTTATTAAAGCCAATTTTTTACACCTCTAATTGACATATCAAACAATAGCTTACTAAATGGTCACCAATGTCCCTTATCTTTAATCAGCCGAATCAATGCTATTAAAATGTTTATCTTACCTAATTTTTTGTATTTATTTCAGACAATACCAAATTTTTATTGCTAAATCTTTCTTTGATATTATTGCTCCAAAATTTCTTCATATAGATGGCAGAATAAAAATTCCAGACTAGAAAAAAAATACTTACAGAAATCAAAAAAAGATGGTGGTTTGGCATTGCCGAACCTTAGATTCTAACTATTGGGCAGTTAATGCTCGTTATTTAATGTTTTGGACAAAGGATTTTTGAAGATACCCAATGCCAGGGATGGATAAATAGTTGATGCCATGATTCTATGCAAGGGCTATCATTGGCGTCTTTCTATTTAGGGGCCTCGTTACCTTTTAAAATTACGAGATTGAATAAATTTAATTTGAACCCTTATCAGAAGGGCTTAATAACGACATTTATGAGTTGATTTTGAAATTACAAATAGATACATTTGATAAAAATTAAGAATGACTGGGAAAGATAACTCCAAATGTGTCTATCTATAGAGAGAAATGGGAGGAGGATGTTTCAATTAGTTTAATACTTCCTCAATGGGCACAAGACACGCTTTGATACAATTCAAGGTGGTTCACAAAGCTCATATGTCAAAAGATAAGTTAGCTCGTTTTTATGGTCAAATAAATCCTACCTGTGACAGATGTAATTCTGAAGTGGCCTCAATTGACTCGTATGTTTTGGTCCTGCCCTCTTTTGGAAAAAATATTGGAAAGAAATTTTTTGATACTATTCTGTAGTTTTAGGGATATTGATTTACAACCTCATCCTATTACTGCAATTTTTGGTGCTACCAATGTTAGATTCTATTCATTTGTCCCGCTCCTCCCGCCCATCGGCTGATTGATTTTACCACATTAATCACCAGAAGATCTATTTTATTTAAATGGAAAGACTCTAATCCTCTGACCACTCTCATTGGTACTCTGAAACGATATCATGTTTAAATTTAGAAAAAATTAGCAGTGTCGGTATTGTTGAAAACCCTTGGTTAAATTTCATAGGGACTTGGGGCAAGATTTATTCAACATTTTCATACGACATAAATTGTCCCTCTCCAACTGTTATAAAATTATTTTACCTTTATACGGTGAATGGACTTGACGACAAACAGGGACTTAAATTGTTGACATTCTCTGCAGCCCAGATTCTGTGTTTTTGCTTTTTTTTCTAGTTTTAGGGGGTTTTGTTTTAATCCTTTTTCTCTTTTTTTTTCTTTTTTTTCTTTTTGACCCTATAATTATAAACTCCTGAAAGGAGCTACGCTATTAGAATAATACATAAAGCTTTTTACTGTGAAACTACAAATCCATTATTCATAAAGTACCTTAACATGTTTGGATTATGTGCATGTAAAGACATTAGAAATACTCTTCCGAGTTAGGAATAAAAGCCTTCCTGTTAGTATTTAAAAAAAAATTAATTAAGAGAAGGGACATTATAATTTAAGAGGGTTGTGTATTTTTGAAACATGTAAAGTGAGACCAATGTAAAATATAGATGTGTCTCTCAGTTTTGGGAGTCAAATTATGCAACGGGCTTAGTGATGAGTTGAAATTTGTGTAGCTCTCTGTTTGAGTTTCAAAAAAGCCTTAAAATGTAAAATAATTAAGGATTATAATGTAAAATGATTAAAATGTAAAAATTAAGTAAAGGATTGCAATTTAGGGTATTTTTTTTTCTTTCATTTGTAATGCTGTATTCTGGGTTATCTTATGGATTGTATAGGATAGGCAAAAAATAAGCTTTGTGCCTTCAGCCTATTCCTTTTTCGGTCATTATGTGAACGTTGTACTTCTTGTGAAATGGATACAGTGTGTCGTTCATATTCACACACAGATTGTAAAGTTTTGGTCTTTTTAATGTAATGACTGAAATAAACTATTAATTCATTGATTGATTAATTGATTGATTCATTCATTCCTGTATCAATATCATTGTTATGTTTATCGTTTTTTGTTGTTTTGTTTTTGTTTTTGGAAAAAAACTAATAAAACGATTTTTAAAAAAAGAAAGAAAGAAAGAAAGAAAGAAAGAACATAGTCGAAGGAGGTTGAAGGAGGTCTTTCTAATATAGTCCAAGTAGGTCTTCAATATGACATTTTTTTCCAAACTCTTTCTAAACTCGCCAATTAGGTCACCCAAGTGGGACAGCCCCTTTATGCAGCTTTATAGGGCTTTGGTAAGGCTGCATTTGGTGTATAGTGTGCAGTTCTGGTCCCATTACAGGAAGGTGTGCGGAGGCTTTGAAAAGGGTGCAGATAGGAATTGTGGCCAGGATGAGAGGGTATTAAACTGCAGTTTGGGCAGATATGGATAGTTTTCTCTGAAATGCTGTATGTTGCAGGTTGACTTGATAGAACGTATATACAATTATGAGGGACATAGATAGGTAAACAGTCCAAATCTTTTCCCTGAATAGAAAATAAATTTACAAAATGCAATGAATAACTTCTCTATGTTACTCTCAGCACCTCAAACTATGACCTCTACCACCAACAAGAGAAACAGAGGCATGGTATAACACCAAACCAGTAGATGTTCCTTTCATACCGTCTACATTTGGAAAGGATATCGCTGGCCCTCATAGTCCTGGTGGCTCCAAATCCAGGAACTCCTGACCAAACAGTACTTTCAGTGCTAAAAAAACGTCACTGCCTTCCAGCTTCTCTAAGTCAACGAGTCCTTGGGTAACAAGTCCCAGCCTGGCCAACAGGTTGTGAATGAAAACATATTTTAAAAGTTGATGTCACTTCTGCTTTATGGCAATTTACAATTGTGTCGGAAATTGGGATGATTTGATTTCCGGTAGTAGAAAGGTGGCAAGAACTACACCATTTTCCCCTGAAACAAAAGAGGTCTTAACTTTTCCCAATGATCTTGGATTTGAATGATAGGTTGTTTGTTTCAACTCTAGCATTAACTTCACTATTTGCAAGCTGGTGAAATTTTGCCGATTAGAAATCAGAGGTGCAAGCAATGAACTGAGGATCAATATGTATCAAGTGTCTTGCTAATCTGGCCACTGAACTTTAAACTTTTGTTTATTTAGTCCAGAGCACTGAAATTCAGATGCAAGAAGGTTTAGTAGAGAAACGGACCATGGCGAATCTTTTGTGGGTTATAATCTTTTTCACCTCCTCATCTAACCTCGCAGCAGCTGAAACGCAAGGTACGTCTGTCAGGATAACATTTTGAAACTGAATTCACATGGAACACTTTAAAACAGGCCTCGTTTTTGTAAGCTTTCAAACTTTGTAAACTTAGTTTTTTTTTAGGGCGGGAGCACCATTGACTTTGTGAGGCTACTGTCAATGTTTACAATCCGGAAAGCTTCAATACTTTAAACATAGTTAACCAAATGCCCCACAACTCTTGCTTAGGAGTTATTTTTTGATTTTGTTTAAAGTGAGTATTATGAAGAACTTTTAGTAAAGTACGGCTTATCATTAAAAAGGCCACCAGGACTGAAGGTTTATGCAAAATGCATGGTGATAATGAGTTAACCTGTTATAAATCTTCTCATTGTTCATTATTTTGCCATTTCTGTAGATTGCCTGCCTATCTGTCCTGTACCACATTTATTCCCAACTGTAATGTTTGTAGATGTGTATACATTCATCACCTCAGACCTGGAGAAAGGGGAGAGCTACTGGAACGTGTTGCACAACTGATTATAGAGCTTTATAATTACATTGCACGTACATACATGCATTGTACATACATTGACATGCATTAACGTGGTTTGCATTTTAATTCATAATTCATGCTAGGTACTGATGTGTCCTACTGAAAGAAGGCTTTCAGTGAACCGTTAATCCTCACAAAGGAACATGGCATTGTATTTACTCCTAATTAATCGTATATCAATTGTTGCATGCCTCCACTGGATTAACCTGCAGTATACCTCATAATGATATAATTCTTCAATATTCTTTCAACATATCCCTTGCAAGAATGATGTGTATACTTTCTGATTTTATCACTCCTTTTCCAAAAGCTATCAATTTAGCAAATCATTTCATAATCGATGCCCCTCTTATTTGCTTCATTGCTTCTTATTTGTTATCAAAGATTTCTGGTGAGCCGTTTAAAAAATATCTTAATTCTTTCTGGGTGCACCTTTCACGTATGATCGACTTTGGTGTCTATCTATGAGTAAATATCAATCCCTCCTGGATATAAACACATTTCATCTCCATGAAGGTGTGTTTGAGCCCTGGATCTGCAATATTATTGCTGGCTCTTTCAGGTCTTTAAATAATCCAGGGCACGGTAGCACAGCTGTAGAGTTGCTGCCTTATAGCGAAATGCAGTGCCGGAGACCCGGGTTCGATCCCGGACTAAAGGTGCTGTCTGTATGGCGTTTGTACGTTCTCGCCCGTGACCTGCGTGGGTTTTCTCCGAGATCTTCCGGTTTCCTCCTCCCACACCTCCAAAGACGTACAGGTTTGTAGGTTAATGGCTTGGTAAATGTAAAAATTGTCCCTAGTGTGTGTTAGGATAGCGTTAATATGGGGATCGCTGGTCGGCGCGGACCCGCTGGTGGCCGATGGGCGTGTATCCGCACTGTATCTCTAAAGTAAACTAAAACATTTTTTTTTAAATTCATAATTCCAGCAGTTCCTTTCTGTTCACAATGCACTACTCACATTTGTTTTCTCATACATTTGGTATGACAACTCTGATTCACCGTTCAATACATCAGGAATTTTGTCTATTCATCCATTCAATATTTAAAGGATGTTTTTTTGTTTTTCCTGACATCACCTTTTGATTTTCCCACAAGTAAGCATTATAAGTTTTCTCTCTCTGTCTGAATTCATATGATAACCTTGGCAAATGCAATCTGCAATTGACATTTTGTTAGAAGTTCTAAGTTCAACTGCATAATCATATTGAGATAAGAACTGGCCCATAAATTTGCATTGGGGCCACAAAAACACATTGTCAGCATTATTGTCTTAACAGAAATTCCTTAATATAAGCTTGTCATCTGCAGTCAAGATGGAAAGTACTTCTTTTTTTCACTCCAAAGCCAATGTGTGGCTTCACTCCACATAAACTCAATTTTAATATAATTTCTTTCACATTCAAGTTCAATCTGTAGTGCAATCAATGCAGTTTGTACTTCATAATTTAGATGGAGTTGTACTTGCTGTAGCTTAGAAGGATGTGGGGGGGAATATCATTAAAAACTTACTGAATAATAAACACGGCCTAGACAGAGGTGAATATGGAGAGGATGTTTCCCACTACTGGGAGAGTCCATGGACCAGAGGGCACAGCTCAGAATAAATAGTGCGTAGCTTTATAAAGGAGATGAGGAGGAATTTCTCTTGATCCAGCGGTGATGTTTTCTGTGGAATTAATTGCCACAGATGGTTGTGGAGGCTGTCTTTGGGTATTTTGTAAAGAGGAGATTGATAGGTTCTGATTGGTAAGGGTGTCATAGGTTATGGGGAGATGGCAGGAGAAGATTGATCAGCAGTCTGATTGAATGGCAGAGCAGGACTGAATGGATTGAATGGCCTAATCTGCTCCTACGTACTTATGAATTTATGAATCTGAGTATGTAGTAAGAATGAGAAGCATCAATGTGATCAGGCAGTAAACAAAAAATCAAGGGTCACATGGCTTCTCTCTGGACGTTTCAAATGACATAAGGGAACATTGCAGGAGTCTTTTCAATTATAATTTTACAATTTCTCTCAATTCAATACTATGTCATTTCTACGGGAATATTGGGCACTTCCATTTAAGATGGATGAAAATGAGAAACAGAGAATGACAGATGTTCACCCACACTTATTGTTGGGTAAATTTTCACCCTATAATTGAGGGATTAACTGACTGACACTCTGAAACATTTCAGCCAATCAGAAAAAGGTCACGTGGATAAACATTTGGCCCATGGATCTAGTTTATATGGACTTTCCAATGACATTTGATAAAGTTCTTTGTTAAAGAGTGCTGACAATTCATGCTGCCTCGAGCAAGGCCACCGGCGTAATGAGAAGAACCAGGCTCACTCTGGTCACTCCCCTTTTCTCCCACTCTCTCCCGTCAGGCAAGTGGTACAGAAGTTTGAAAATGTATAACTCTAGATTCAAGGATAGGTTCTTCCCAAGCCTGTAATTCAGGCAATTGAATGGTCCTCTCATCAGTCTTAATTTTATTAATCAGGCATAGACCCATATGTATATCATTTGTTAATAGGCTATTGCCTCTATCAGTGGGGTTTAGGTCTGTGATACTGTAGTTTGGATAAGCTCACAGTTTCCACAGCATTGATTATTTCCTTCTTGCTTCTGTCTGACCTGGCCCTAGCCTTATACTATTAAAGACCAGCGTTTAGCTGACATTGAGTCATTGCTGCTGGGTCAGTCGGCTAAACATTGTCTGCTTCCATTCCAAGTATTTCTAGACAATGGGAAGGCAAACAACTTCTTAACACGCCAAAGACGTGCAAACAGCTTTTTTGAAGACAATGAAAGAAGGTAACTTGCAGAGACGAATGCATCGAAGAGAGGTGTTCAGAACGGTAAGAAGCAAGGGAATTTTTTGAAGATGACCAAGGACGGTGAGTGCATACATTATTGTGTATTCAGATGCCAATTTTAGTAGATCACATCTTGAGTGTATCCACTGGTAGTGGATTAATTATATTCAGGGATGAGCATAGGGTCAGTGTCAGAAAAGCAATGGAGCTAAAAGACATTACAGAAGTGAGACGCAGATGAAACCAAAGTGAAAATTGAGACAAAAAGAATAATTTTAAAATTGAGGTGATCTCAAATCACACGAAACAGGGTTTTGGGATGAACTCATTAACATTTCCCCTATGTTTTCATTTGCCTTCCTAATTATTTATTGAATCTGCATGCTAACAATTTTTCGTTTCATGTATCTGGACTCCTAGATCACTTTCACACCACAACATTTTGTAGAGGTTACTTATTTAAGTAATAAATCTGCTTTATGTCCTTCCTTCCAAAATGGGAAATCTCACATTTCCACATCATACTCCTCTTGCCAATTTGTTTCCCACTCACTTAACCCATGTGCAAGACTCCCTGTGTCCCCTCATCAACTTGCTAACCACCTTCCTTGTATCACCCAGCAAATCACACTTGGCAATCATTATAAATAACTGAGGCCCAGTTCATATCCTTGTGGCAACCCACTAGTTATGATCATCAATCTGAAAATGATTCATTTACCCTGACTGAAAATCACCCAATATAAGCTTGAGAAACAGCACCTACTCACTGTGCCAGTTACCCCACCTGCGATATTAACAACCCCTATGGGAATGAAGGGGCTAGCCTTCTCCGTCTTCGTCAGAGGGCAGTCACGGTGGCCTTAACATCGAATGCAGCGCCAGAGACCCGGGTTCGATACCGACTACGGGTGCTGTCTGTACAGAGTATGTACGTTCTCCCTCTCCCATGATGCATGGGTTTTCTCCGACATCTTCGGTTTCCTCACACACTCCAAAGACGTACAGATTTGTAGGTTAATTTGGCTTGGTCTCAATTGTAAAAAATTGTCTCTAGTGGGTGCAGGATAATGTTATTTTTGTGGGATCGCTGGTCTGCACGGACCGGTGGGCGAAGGGCCTGTTTCGGCGCTGTATTTCTAAACTAAACCAAACTAATCATCAGAGTGCAGACCATGGCGAATGCTCAGCTGATGGCTACCGGTGCACCTCACAGAACATTATCTGTCCAATTCAGTCTTCCCTTCTCGTTTCAGGATGAATTCTGGAATATAAATATGTAGGTGAGTAACACAACTTTTTATTCAATCCCTTTCAGTTACGGTTGCTCTGCTTGAGTTTATGGCCCAGTAAGGGAATCTCAGTAGGACCCATGGATTGCGGACTTCCAATGGAGTGGGTGCCACCTACAGAGTGGAGCTGAGAAACAGAGGGGACCCCTCTCCGATCTTTCCTAATGGGTCTACGTGGCACTCAAGATTGGCATCGAGTTTTTTTAAATTGTGTGATTCTCAGTTATTCAAAAGTAAGACCACATTTATTGAATTGCATCGAATTTGCAGTGTGGCAGTTTAGATAGAGATTCATCTTTGGCCCACCACATTTGAATGTCGTTTGTACCTCCCACCTAACATTTGTCCATTAAAGGAAAAGGAACCGGTTATTCAGATTGGAGCAGAATAGCTGATATCACAGGACTTGCTCAGCAGCAGTTATTTCTACCAATAGGTTCTACATCTTTTTTTGATAGAAGGTTAAACTTTAAGACATATGTCAGATCAGTTATTTTGTAAGCCAAGCCCTAATTAATCTTCAATAATTGTCCAAATCATGCCAAAGATAAATACTTGTAGGTCATATAAAAAAAAAGAAAGACATATGGCATGCTTTTGCCTTCATAGGTTCAGGGCATGGAATATGCGTCAGGAACGTCATGTTGCAGCTCTCATAGGAACATCACAGTACATTTGGACTAATATGTGAAGTTACAGGAAGCCCATTACTCCTATAATTCTTTGAACTTGTCTCTCCCATCTTTCAGTCAGTAAATTCCAGATCCTCGCCATTACTGAGGTTAAAGAATTGTTTCACAATTCCTCCTTTAATAGTGTGGGTCTAGCCACTGCTGATTTTCCGAAGCATGGCATTGTTTTTTAATTCTATATTTTTTTTTTTTTTTTTTTTTTGTTATTTTTTTTTTATGTGAGAGAGAGGTTTAATGCCTCATGAACAAGCTATCTAGAACTGGGCAGAAGTGCTAGTCAGGAATGTTGTGCTAAAATCCCAGGAACTCAACCTCCTACTGCGAGGGACAATAGTGCAGTCAGCATTCAAGAAGTTGTGAGAGAGCAGTAATGCAAGAGATTTTCTGAAAAAGTATTTTTTTCTCCATGTTTATCATTGCTTTAAATGAGATGTTTTTGTTTATAACCTACAAAAGACTAATATTGGAGCATACAGTCCATGCTTGAAGTGCACTCTGTTGGATAGAAGCTGGAATTTCATGAACACATTCCACATTCTTGACCCTCTGGTCTTCCTGCAGATGGGAACCAGTGTGAATCCAATCCATGCCAGAATCAAGGCAAGTGTCGCGATGGCATCACCAGTATCAATGCAACTGCACCGCAAGGCTTCAAAGGCAACAACTGCGAAATCGGTAAGATCCGGGAACAGTTTGCAACCTGTCCAAAGGTGTAAGTCATAGAGTCATATTGCACCTCCATCCTACTGAGTTCCCATCCACTACCTAGCACATACTTACAATGATGCTATACCAATCCCACTTCATTCTCTTCATGTTCGCATCAGTTCCCCATGATTCCGCTATACATACACACTGGGGATAGTTTACAGCGACTAAGTTACCAACCAATCTGCGCGTCTTTGAGATGTGGGAGAAATCAATAGTTCAAGTTCACATTTATTGTCACATGCACCAATTAAGGTACAGTGATATCTGAGTTACATTCAGCCATACAAGTAAAAAAGAACACAATACACAATATAATTTACATAAACATCCACCACAGTGGAATCAGCATTCTTCACTGTGATGGAGAAGGGAATAAAGTTCAGTCATCTTCATCCTTTGTTCACCCGTGGTCAGGGCCTTAAACCCTCTGCAGTGCCACTAAGATGTTCAGGCCGTCTCGTCGGATAGAAACTCCGACGTCGGGACGGCATCAGAATAGGATTCCCCGAATCAGCCGCTTCTTTACCGGGAGACCGCGGCTTCATGATGTTAAAGTCACCAGGCCCCGGATCCGGAGCTCCAACACTGGCGATCCTCGGCAAAAGAATAGCGGGCCTTCGCGATGTTTAAAGTCCCCGCCGCGCCCCCGGCTAGAAGCTCTATGATGTTAAAGTCAACAGGCAACCCACGGTCGGAGCTCCAACACTGGCTCCAAATCCACGTGTCACAGAGAGAAATGCAAAACTAAACACAGATAGCACCAGAGGTCGGGATTAAACCCAGGTTGCTGGAATTATGGGCAATGCTGAGTTATCGTACACAATGGCACAGTTAGTAGTCTACACGTGGAAGAGGGAACTCTGGGACGAGAAAGGTTCATGGGTTTGTTATGGAACCCAAGAGAGTAACAACTGGCCTTTCCAAGCCCATAATCAAATTCATTAAAAGCCCACACAGCAGGCCTCTGTTGTCATGAACCCATTCCCTCACGGCTGAAGAGAGCCGCAAGCTCAAACCTCAGCTCGTATGAAGCTCACTCCACATTATTGAGGATTCATTGCATTGAGATACATATCTTAATTCGTCGGGGATTTAGGACCTGAGGACTGTCAGACCAAGCCAGGGGAAGCAAGTGGATAAATCTAAGCTTGTTTCTGACCCCGCCTCTCTGATTCAACAGTGGTAGGAAACGGACCGTGGGGTAGAAGGTTAAATTGGAGTTGAATGGACTTTGAAGCGTTACTCACCTCTAGAGACCAGGTAATGGTTATTAAATCACCCAGGGCAGCTGCCCATGGGCAATTTTCCCCAGAATTCATCACTCCACAGCTGGTGCAGGTACCAGGGTTGTCTTTCACAAAACCACTGTGTGGGTTGTACCCTGGATCAATGACTTCCCCCATAAATAACATAAACCCTTACTGCCACAAACTCAAACTCTTCCCTAGTTACTCCTGCTGGAGCCTGCTCTCTTGGTCATCTCCTGTCTGATCTTCCACCACGTGCAGGGTGGTGCAACGGTAGGAGTTGCTGCCTTCCACTGTGTCAGAGACCCGTGTTCGATCCTGTCGACAGGTGCTGTACCGTGAGTTTGTCCCGGGATCTCGTTGGTTTCCTCTGGGTGCTCCGGTTTCCTCCCACATTCCAAAGACATACAGGCTTGTAGGTAATTGGTTTCAGTAAAATTGTAAAATTGTCCCCAGTGGATCTTGGTCAATGCAAACTCGTGGCCCGAAAGGCCTGTTTTTCCGCGCTGTATCACTAAACTAAAGTAAACGAAACACATCCTACTGGACTTGCGAAGATGGGTCTAGGAGTCTGGCCTCTGGCCCACAGTGAGAATCAGGTCCCTGCTTCAGTTTATATTTTACTGTCTTCTAGAAATTCCAAAGCTCTGCAGTCTGGATAATGGAGGCTGCCAGCACTACTGTCATGTCCAGCAAGATCGGGTAAAAATGTCTTGCGATGAGGACTTTTTACTTAATGATGATGGGAAATTATGCATTCCTGCAGTAAGCACCTAGTATGCTATTACAATCTTCTCAACATCTCCATATTTGCTGGGGCAGAAGGTGAAGAATAATTAGGTGGCTTGGGCCCCCAACATCAGCATGGTTGAGCGAGGCTGTGAAGACTAACAGCTAAAAACCGAGTCATTCTTCAGCTTATTTAAAATCACAAACAAACCAAATCCTTACAGTTCCCTCTTCACTCAGGCTTTCTCTATTTCTCATGATGCAGTGGCAGAGTCTATTTGCAGACCAGATGGTGTTCACCCTCCTCACAAACCTGATTTCAGTGCATTCTTTAGTGAAGTAAAATTGGCCAACTGAATCTTATGTGTCTACAAGGAACTGCAGATGCTGATTTACCAAAAAAAAGATACAAAGGGCTGGAGTAAACTCCATGGTCAGGTAGTGTCTCTGGTAAAGTCTTACGTCTTTATGTTGTTTTCTCTGACAAAGTTCATAGTAATTTTAATCGGGCCACAAATGAGATTGGGAAAACATTGAGAACCGTATCCTGCCAAGGATTGTTTCCACGGATGTAGACAATTCTGATAATTTTTGTAGGATCCCTCCCTGGCAACCAATAGTTTAAGTCAGGCCGGCCTTAGGAGGTAACGGGGCCCAATTAGGAACAATTTTGGTGAGCCCCAGGTTCCCAGCCAAGGTCTGTTGTCAGCCCTGTTATTTAGTTTATATTATGAAATTATGTTAACTCAACTTATATTATGAGTTGCAGTTGATGAGGTAACTAACCCGACGAGATTGAGACATGCTATTAATGCATTCTGTTTTTGCAAGAGGAAGACAGGCGGAATACTTGCATATATTAGTAAAGCTAACATCGGAACAATAGTGAGCCAGTGGTGGCACTCCAGAAGTGAGGAGGGAGTAATGCTACTTCAGTTAAACTTACCATGGCCACTGTCGTTGTACCTGGACTCGTTCAGAACTTGCGCGGCGTAAGTACCACTTGAACAGAAGTAGTACCTGCATTGTAATAGATTAACTCCTGCATGAAACATCCAGCAAGCTGTCAAAAAAACACTAATAGCAAGCCACTTCAACAGTGCGGGCAGTATGGTGGCGCAGCAGTAGAGCTGCTGCCTTATGTGGGCCACAGACCCGGGTTCAATCATGATTATGTGTTGAGTGCACAGAGTTTGTACGTTCTCACTGTCTCACCCCCCCGTGACCGATGTGGGTTTTCACCGGGATCGCCGTTTCATCCCCACACTTTTAAAGACACATCCAAGTTTGTAGGCCGATTGGCTCTGGTAAAATTGTAAATTGAGTCCTCAGGGTGTGTCAGATAGCGTTAATATTTCGCGGGATCGCTGGTTGGGGGGCGGTGCAAACTCAGTGGACTATCTGCGCTGTATCTCCTAACTAAACAGTATAAACATGCAGGACATTCATTTAAAATAAAATTCAGTGATTATTTCACACTGATTTTCTCACTGTGTAAATCTCAGCATCTGACCAGTCGCTAGTTAACACGTTTGGTCTGCCGTGGGGCTGACCAGGACATTTTTCTCTCCACAAAACATTTCATATCCAACAAACAAACAACGAAACAGACAGCAGTTGGACGCAGTCTTGCGATTAGCAAGCGTATTGATAAGATTTTGATGGGGCACCCTGGGCTTTTTTGCACTAGTAATTAGGATATTAAGTTATTGAATTTTAGTCGTTTCTCATACGCTCTCATACAATCTATGAGCATTGTGTTTACAACGCCTGTTATGCTGCTGTAAATAAGAATTTTCATTGTTCTTTGTGGGTACACATGACAATTATAATTCTTTGACTCTACTCTTCACTCATGCATTTGTGCAATAGAAAGACGGGTAATCATTGTACTCTGCACCAAGTTAAAAACATGTCAGCAGTTTAGTCAGGAAGTGACTATTCACCTCCAAAGAGCATCCCTTTGTTAGGTGGTTTCACTAAATGGTGTGACTCAATCATTTCCTCCAGCATTTTTTTTTTTTTTGCTCAAGATCTGCAGCATGTGCAGTCGCTTGTGATTTAATACTATGTTCCGCTGCGATCTAACTCAATGGATGGCCCCATGCTGAAGCACACACACGCAGCATTGAAAATGCAATACTACAATTAGCAAGAATATTTTGAACAATACAGTAAGATGTACTCAGAGGACACTGGGGTTTATTTCACGCAGCAAGTCACTTTTTGGCAACCCATACAGTTTTAAGAAGGCAGACTTTGCACTGCCATTTGAAAATAAATCAGTTGGATTAACTGGAAATGTAACCGTGATGGTGTGCCTGCCACCAAGCAGCAGGCACCGTGAAACAAAAAGATAAAGAGCTGGTTTCAGTCCAATAAACCAGTACAAAACTTGAAACAGCTGGTCACAGGGCTAAGAGGCTGAAGTGCTTCAGGCTGCTGTGGAAACAATTCTGCCATGGAATCGGCCACTTTCTATAGCACCCATTATCACAGAATCACTTCAAGCCTGGTCTCAGCATTATAAGTGCAACATGAACGGTGATGGAAATGGGTTTTAGGAACTAGGGGTATGCTAAAGGTCCATAAGGCTTGGAAGGAAGGGGGTGGGGGGGGGGGGGTAGACGCTATAATCCCTCGGGAGCGAAATTTTAATTTCCCTGAAATTGAAGATAGACCATAAAGCTGGAGTAACTCAGCAGGACAGGCAGCGCAGCAACTCTGGAGAGAAACCCTTGTTCAGACTGAACTGAACTTGTCGGTGAGAGTACTTGTGATTGTCTGAAGAAGGGCCTCGACCAGAAACACAACCCTCTCCCCCAGACCCCGCTGCCCATCCCGCTGAGCCACCACAGCCCCCTATGTCCACCCTTCAACCAGAGCCAAACAAAAAACACAGAGTGCTGGAGGATCTCAGCAGGCCAGGTGGCACCTGAGGAGGGAACGGACCAGGAGCCGCCACAGGCAAGGACTCTCCCCCTCACCCCCAACAGAAAGGAACCGCAGATGCAGCCATCTCCACAAAACGTCAAATGATTCCGTGAATGCCGAGGCAACAGGGTGAGAGTGGGAGTGAGAGAGCGAGAGAGAGAGAGACGCGTGGGGAGCGGGAGAGAGAGCAACGCGAGAGAGAGAGAGAGAGAGGGGGGGGGAGGGAGAGAGGGAGGGAGAGAGCGAAAGACAGAGAGACACAAACGTGGGTCGGTAGGTGAATGACTTTACCTGCAGGAAGAAGCCTGTTGCTCGCGGTCCAGAGCCCTCATGACAATCATGACAGTGAGTTTTAAGAAATTTTCAATATGTCATCAATGAGAGGGGGAAAGTTTAATGGAGATGATTTAATGATGCCACGTTCCTTTGAATAAAATTCACGGGAGTCCCGTGAATCTTATTCAAAGGAATGCGGCGTCATTAATACTTGGTCAAAACACAATTACATTTACTGAGGAATGTGGATCGATGCATTGATGACACATTATATAACTACGTGTTAACTACTTGCTGTTAACAAGTGCTAACAGTGGTAGTTAACAAATCGTTTTTGTCTGATGGCCGGTGCAGCAGTTTTTATCCATGCTCGTTTAAAAAAAAATCCGTATTTAACAAGGCAAATGTTTTTTTTTAAATCTGTATTTAACAACGCGAATTCGTATTTCCATACGAAATATGGAAAATTAGCACCGTGCCCCCTTAGGCGCGGGGCCCAATTGGGCGCAATCGGTCCAATTGGCTTAAGGCTGGCCCTGGTTTAAGTAGCAGCAAGGGGTGATTGATGGTCGTGTCTGGTCAGATACCCTCTTCCACAAATTACTACACAATTATTCTCTTCATGTCTGTTCAAGTCTTCATCATTCCCTACCACTGTCCACTTCCAAATCTTCAAAGGTTCAAAGATTCAACGGTCAGTTTATTGTTACATGTACCAACTCAGGTACAGTGGAACGCAAATTCCCATCCGAATCTTCCTATCCTTTCTCAAAATTCCTAGATTTGCTGAACTATTCATATATTCCCTCCTTCTCAAATCACCATTAGCCATCTGTGCACCAAAAATAAATGGGTCATTCAGACCCTCAGCCGCTGCTTACTTGTAACATGACGGATCCACGTCTTAACCTTAAGTTTGTAGTTTATCCCCAGCCACACATCTCTCTGAGTTGGGAGTTTCAAGTTTCTATTTTTCTTTGAGTGAGGGTGTGTTTCCAGACAAGAAGCCTGAATAGTTGAGTTTATTGCGATGGTCATGAATAGATGTTCTGGGCACGGGGGTGGAGAAATAGATTACAAGTTTCCACCCAGTGGGAGGATATTGTGTAGCTGTGACTTACACCTCGCTCCGTTCATGTAAGAATCACTTTGGTCTTTGGTCATTTCTTTGGCTCGGCCCCTTTGTTTTTTGATATAGCCTCTAAGGAGGGACTTTGCAACAGTCTCCAGTACTGTGGCCGGACCCCACCTTCTTTAAATTCTTCTCATTATCCAGCTTCCACCTCCTGCACCATCCACATCCAGCCATAAGGAATTTCTACACACCTCAATTTTAATGAGCGCGCCCCTTTATCCTATAGTTATGTTCCCCAGTGTAAACAACCCAACGTCGACCCAGCCAAGCGCCCTCAGGATTTTATTAGCTTGAATAAGGTCAGCCCTCATTATTCTCAACTCCAAGGAATGCAAGCCTAAACCATTTAGTTTCTCTTTGTCGGACAACTTTCTGTTGGTCATAATCATACATGATTGGAAACTTATCCATGCTGACCCAGATTCTCCATCTACGCTAGTCCCATTTACAATCCATGTACCTGTCCAAATGTCCTTTAAATGTCATTATAGTACCTGCCTAAACTACCTCCTCAGGCAGCTCAATCCATATACCCACTACCCTTGGTGTGAGAAAGTTGCCCCTCTGGGGCCTATTAGATATTTTTCCTCTCACCTTAGACCTATGTCCTCTGGTACTTCATTCCCTTACTCTGGGTAAGAATACTATGAATTCACACCATCTATTCCCCTCATGATCTTATATACCTCTATATGATCACCCTGCAGCCTCCTGCGTTCTAAGGAATAAAGTCTAGCCTGCCGAACTTTTCCTTGTAGCTCCAGCCCTCAGGTTCTGGCAACGTTCTCATAAATCTCTACACTCTTTCCAGATTAACAACATACTTCCTGCAGCTATTAGTGCCGAAGATGATGCAAGGTTGAACTGATCTCATCTGCCTGTATGATCCATATCCCGCTATCCTCTTCAATTCCATGTGCCTATCTAAAAGCCTCTTAAATTCCTCTATTGTATCTGCCTCCTACACCGCCACTTGCAGTGCGTTCCAGGCCCTCATCACTTTCTGTGTTAAAAAAAAATCTCCATTAAACTTTCCCCCTCTCATCTTATAGCTATGACCTCTAGTGTTGGACAATTCTTGTCTGTCTGTCTGTCTGTCTGTCTAGCTTCAGAGCCACAATTTTTAACCTGGAATCTGGTGCTGGCTCGAAGGGCCGAGTGGCCTACTCCTGCACCTATTTTCCATTAATAAGGAGCATCCGTTAAACATGACAGTTGATAACCAGAGGATATTAATTTGAGATAACTTGGAAAACATCTGCGAGGGAGAAAGAGCAGGTTTCATTCTCCATGGATTGATGGGTGAATTGTTTGCCGTGCTCCGTGATCCTAGGACTCTATGTCTGGAACACACTCTGCTGCTGAAACTCTGGTGTTGGACCCCCTCAAATCAAATGAAAATTTTGGTTTTAGCATAAATGCCTCTGAAAAGGTGTTGGTGTTCAAGCTAGTCATAAAATGCTTGCATCTGAACGGATTGATAAATCTTTAATAAACACGTTAATTTTCTTTATTCCTTTGAACAGTACGTAATCCCTGTGGGACCGTTGGGGACTTCAATACAGAATTCATCGATTTTATACAAAGTAACAACAGTATGGTAAATGACACCAATTTGGGTGACACAGAAGATAGCGAATCTGATCCCAATGCCGCAATAGTGAGAATCGTGGGAGGCCGGGAATGCCCCCTGGGACAATGTCCATGGCAGGTACTTACCATGCATTTAAAGACTAATACTTAGAAGTGGAAAAGCTTCCACTTCACGATCAGAAGCCAAAGTCTATAGTCACTCGATTTCCAGCATAAAAACTGATCACAGCCACATTAATCTAACGTTCAAGTTCACATTCAAGTTAATATTTATTGCCACATGCACCAATTAAGGTGCAGCCCCATTCCCAAACCCACCACCCAGTGTACACCCCATTCACTACCTAACCAATCATCATCAACTACAGGTATAACCATATAATATATAACAACCATATAACAATTACAGCACGGAAACAGGCCCTCTCAGCCCTTCCAGTCCGTGCCGACCATTTGTTTTCCCCTAGTCCCATCTACCTGCACTCAGACCATACCCCTCCATTCCCTTCACGTCCATATACCTATCCACTTTATTCTTAAATGTTAAAATCGATCCTGCCTCCACCACTTCTGCTGGAAGCTCATTCCACACAGCCACCACCCTCTGAGTAAAGAAGTTCCCCCTCACGTTATCCCGAAACCTCTGTCCCTTAATTCTCATGTCATGCCCTCTTGTTTGAATCTTCCCTACCCTCAATGGGAAAAACGTATCCACGTCAACTCTGTCTATCCCTTTCATCATTTTAAAGACCTCAATCAAGTCCCCCCTTAACCTTCTGCGCTCCAAAGAATAAAGACCTAACTTGTTCAACCTTTCTCTGTAACATAGTTGCTGGAACCCTGGCAACATTCTAGTAAATCTCCTCTGTACTCTCTCTATTTTACTTCGGAGTCACGTGAGTGACTTCGTGAAGAACCCCGCCAGCACGCCTGCGCAGCATATCGTCGCGCGCATCTGCAGCGGCAGCTGGGGGGGGGAGTGCGCTCTCCCCACCGGCTCCTTCACAAGACCGGCAGGTGAGTATTACCTTTCCCTTACAGCATGGACAAGGGCCGCAGGACGACGCTGTCGAGGAGCCCTTGTCCCCGGAGCTGCAAGGAACGCCGGCAGCTTTAACGCAACGGTGGGGGCAGGAATGTGGAAGTCGGGCGCTCCCCTCCCGCTAATACAGGGGCCGACTCTCCCGAATGGGTTACCGCTACGGAGCTGCAAGCAACGGGTCCAGACTCCGAGCCCCCGTCCCCCAAGAGAATAAGGGGGGATACAGGTACGTGGCAAGGGGTCTTGTTTTCTTTACAGGCAACCTCTCCCCGAGCTCCAGTAGACCCGAGGGGGCTGGGCCGGGGGACAGCCGCACGACAGGGGAGCCCTGCAAAGTGCATTGCGTACCGCAGCCAGGGATATCTGCCATCGTGCAGCCCGGGCATAACACTGCTGCGTCGTGTAGGCCTGCTGGAGCAGATACCGCCGACAACACACCCCGTCAGGCTGCGGTCAAGGGCGGAGGTGGCAGCAGGAAGTGGTCGGTCAGCTCAGCGCTGCGAGCGGCCGACCATGCGCCTCCACGCCAAGTAATGGTGTAAGTGTGGAGGTAAGCTTGCACGGACTCCGGGGAGCCAGGTTCCGGGGGCCGGCGCCGAGTCAACTCACCTGCCTTCTTATCAGACAGGTGGGCCGCCACAGTCTGGGAGAAGACAGACTAGCGGAGAGTCCGTGCGGGAGTCGTATGACCCTACTTGGGCTGTAGGTCACGACGACCTGCCATTGGACCATAGACCCTAAGGGGGTGAGGTCCGATGGTGGAAGCCCCAGTGAATTTGCAGGGCCTGGGGAAGTCGGCTTGTCCGCTGCATCTCGCAGGGACGGTCGCATTGAGCGGTTGGAGCTCTTAAATGGTGCAACACCTCCAGCGGGACCGAGAACGAGAAGAACGGGACTCGGGGGCATCCACTAGCCGTGCAAGGACTCCGCTCAGCTCCTCATCGTCTCCAGCCAGAAGCATTAATGATTGCCCAGCTGCTGAGTTTGACGACGACCAGGGACAGCCAGGGACCGCTGAACCAGAGCATGAGGAGGATGCTGGATGTGGTGAGTGAAGTTTGCCGTTTCTACCCAGACAGGTGAACCCTGCACCACGAATTGGCGGGCACCATTGGTTGCCTACGTATGCACCAACTCTGGAGTCAGATTCTCAATAATACCTTGGAGAAAGGTTCTCCACGGGCATAACGGCGTTTGCAAAACCCTGATCGTGGATAATGTGTACAGTAAATAGCATGATGCACTGGCACTCCTATGCAACGCCCAGTATGAGATAAATTGCCTGCGTAAGAGCTCCATATAGCCCACACTAGACCCCAAATTCGCGGGGTTGTGCCGACCATTACCGCTCCACCGCCACATCAGTTGCTTGGAGACCTGTACAAACAGGTGAAGGGACTGGACAAAGGAGGCCAGAACAGTGGGCCTCATGAAGCTCCATCGGCCAGAGTTCACCCATATCACCGGCAACAGCCTAATACAACCTGTGAACCAAGGCTGCCGGATAGGGCACAAAGATTCTACCTACCTCCATCTCAATAAATACAACGACCGTTTAGGGCAAGGCCAACAGCGGCCTGCATAGGAAATGCGGCCGCCGGGCCGTCAACCTCCAAAACGTCCACCCGAAGCACCGTATGTATGGAACCGCCGTTCACTATGGAGGTAAGGGGTCTGGCTCCTCTCACGCCGTAGTATCCCTCCTGTACGAATAGGTGAGGCGATTGCGGGCGGCCTTGGACATATGGGGAAAACTGTAACCACAGTAGTTTATTTTACAAAGTGTTCAAGGGTATATAATTCGTGGGAGGTATAGATTCCCATACTCAGCATTCGCCTCGTAGGAATTTACTCTATCCCAAAAAAGAGGTGGAGGCAGGGCATGCTGAAATTATTGGCGAGCAGGAAAAGTGGTAATTGGCATAACCAAGCATGGACCTATTGAGTTGACCTAATATGTTCACCAGCAGTAAAAAAGAAGAGGAATGTCGGATTATAATCGATTTTAGCTGAGTTTGAACACTTTTGTACAATATACCCATGTCAAAATGGATGCTTTTGGAACAGCTAGGTGGATGCTTTACTCAGGGTACTTTATGGCATGTATCAATTTGAAAGAAGCATGCTATACGTTGCCCATCGCTGAGGCTCACAGGAATTCTGAAGTTGTCTGGAAGGGTGCATTGCCTAATGGAACCATCACAGCTTAGGCTGTTTACCAAGTTGGTATTTACCTGTATTGGCTCTTCTCCGACAACAAGATTATAGTGATGGCATGTGGATGAAATCCTTATAATAGGGGCAGACCCTCCAATTGGCAATTCAAGGAGTGGCTGCAACCAAGGCTCTGCTTGAGAAGCTGGGATTGTAATCCATCCAGACAAATCAAAAAACTCACCCGCTACGGGTTATGGATTTGGTGTTCACCTTAGACACCAATTTAATGAAGTTTATCATCCCCACTAACAAAGCTACTGCTATATCAGAAGAGTGCCACAATCTTGCTTGCGCCAGGGTATCGACCATGTGGCAAACAGCGAAAGTTATTGGTATTGGTAACTCTAAATTGGTAACTACATTCCCAGCTGCACGATTCGGACCGCTACACTACCGAAATTCACAAAGGTCACAAATCACAGCATTAAAAAACAAATGCTGGCTGCTTTGATCGGCCACTTCGTTACCACCGGAAGCTAGAAACGAGCTATAATGGTGGGTAGATAATATTAAAGAATGTCATTGACCTATTATATGGAGCAACCCTGATGTTGTGCTACTAACTGACGCAAGTGCACCAGGCTGGGGAGCAACTGGTACGATGTCCAGTTGTGGTGGCAGATGGAACTCTCATGAGTCTACATTCCTGGAGTCACATGGGATAAACTATATAGAAATGCTGGGGGTATTTCATGGACTGCGGGCTTCTGTACTAATTCATGGATTACATGTCCGCTTTCGAATAGATAATGCTACAATAATGGTTTACATCAATCATATGGTAGTATTAGGTCGCTAGTTTGCAATGAATTGGCTAATACAATTTGGCACTGGTGCATTGAAAAGAAATATTTGGATACTGCGACCTATTTGCCTGGGAAGCTTAATTCAGTGGCGGACACCAGGTCACGTGTCTTCAATGACAACATTGAGTGGATGTTGAACCCCCAAATTTTGGAGATATTATAGCTCAAATTGGGACACCAGATATTGACCTATTTGCGTCCAGGCTGAACCATCGAATACCAACGTATGTGTTGTGGGAACCAGACCCTGGGGTAATAGCATTGGATGCATTTTTATCCATTGGGGAAATGGTTGCTACGCGTTTCCCCCATGCTGCCTCACCAGTCGGGTATTGCAGAAAATTAAACTAGACTCTGCAACTGACATATTGATCATTCCCGACTGGCCTACACAACCATGGGTACCCGATGGTTGTAGAAATGTACAACAACCATGGATGGCGATTGGGAAACATCCCAAATTGATTACTCACTCCATTACAGGGGGTCAGTCATCCTTGCCATGGTCATTAAACTTGTTGGCTTGCAGGTTCTGAAAAGACCGCTCAACCGGGCAGGCATCTCGTCAAGAGCCATGAATCTTATTGCAGCATCGTGTCGGGAATCCACCCGCAAACAATACCTCACTCAAATCAGAAAGTGGGAGGGTTCTGTGCCCGGAACAACAAGTCCTCCAACTCGGCAACAATACTGGATGTGTTGGAGTTTCTAGCAGGCCTCCATTTTGATGCTGGCCTCAGCTACAGTGCCATCAACAGCGACAGGAGTACGCTGTATTCATACCTGGATATAAGTATCAGCTCCCACCACCTGGTGTCTAAACTAATGAGGGGAGTATTCAATACCAATCCCTCCACGACCCAGATATACAGTAACGTGGGATGTGGGGATCATGCTGACCCTACTGAGGAGCTGGGCTCCAATAGATGAGCTACCATTTGAAACAGCTCACCCTTAAGGTGGTGATGCTCATGGCACTGGCGACAGCCCAACGAGTCCAGATGTTACAAAAAACTGCGACTGGACGGCATGGTGGCCAACCCTGGTCAAATAAAATTCTTTGGTAAAGAGTTATTAAAACAGCACAGGCCAGGGCGCATGGGCTGCAGCTGGAATGTCGGGCGTACCCTGTAGATGCCACACTCTGCATAGTCACCCATTTCCACCACTACATCCGAGTTACTGGAGGTATCAGGATGAAGGAACAGGGGCTCCTCATCAGTCATAAAACCTCCGCATCATCGGGTGACTACACAGACGATCGCCAGGTGGCTCAGGGTGGTGCTGGATGCAGCAGGAGTTGCTACTAACATTTTAAGTCTTATTCCACCAGGGCTGCAGCGAGAGCCATGGAGGTGCCCATGGACCACATTTTCGCCACTGCGGGCTGGGCCAGTGGGAGAAAAACCTTTCAACGGTTCTATAACAAGTCTCTGGCCGTTCCTGCGACATTCGCAGAAGCTATCCTGGGTACCGCTCAGTAAATGTCTGGCCCCGAATTAGGGGTTGTTGTTTAGTTTGATTAATAAATTGTGTTGATTTTTCAGCCACTGTCAACTGAACTCCATTAACAGTCTTACTCCATCAGAATGGCGGCAGTGTGATAAGCATGGACGTTGTTCAGGGCGTGAAATCACAGAGCTTTGAAATCTTCACGAAGTCACTCACGTGACTCCGAAGTAAAATATAGTAAGATTAAACGAGAACTTACCAAGTTTGAAGTTTGATCTGTATTTTACGAGGAGTCGCGGTGAGGGATTTCGTGCCCACCGCTCCCACCCTCTATCATCAGGTCAAACAGGTAGTTCTACGGTTTTCATCTTACTATTTTTAGTCATGGTTGGTTCTGTGATTCCACACCGCTGCTTTGAAGGATGCTGCGCAGGCGTGCTGGCGGGGTTCTTCACGAAATCCCTCACCGCGACTCCTCGTAAAATACAGATCAAACTTCAAACTTGGTAAGTTTCTCGTTTAATCTTACTATTTTGTTGACATCCTTCCTATAACTAGGCGACCAAAATTGTACACCATACTCCAGAATTGGTCTTACCAATGCCTTGTACAATTTTAACATTACTTCCCTACTCCTATATTCAATGCTCTGATTTATAAAGGCCAGCACACCAAAGGCTTTCTTTACCACCCTATCTACATGCGATTCCACCTTCAGGGAACTATGCACAGTTATTCCTAGATCCCTCTGTTCCACAGCATTCCTCAATTCCCTACCATTTACCATGTACGTCCTATTTTGATTTGTCCTGCCAAGATGTAGCACTTCACACTTATCAGCATTAAACTCCATCTGCCATCTTTCAGCCCACTTTTCCTAATGGCCCAAATCTCTCTGTAGATTTTGAGAATCTACTTCATTATCCACAATACCACCTATCTTAGCATCATCTGCATACTTACTTATCCAATTTTCCACCCCATCATCCAGATCATTGATGTACATGACAAACAACAGTGGACCCAACACAGATCCCTGAGGCACCCCACTGGTCACCGGCTTCCAACCTGACAAACAGCCATCCACCATTACTCTCTGACATCTCCCATTCAGCCACTGTTGAATCCATCTTGCTACTCCGCCATTAACACCCAAAGATTGAACCTTCTTAACCAACCTTCCATGGGGAACCTTGTCAAAGACCTTACTGAAATCCATATAGACAACATCCACTGCTTTAAACCCTCATCAATTTCCCTAGTTTACCGCTTCAAAACATTCAAGAAGGTTTGTCAAACATGACCTTCCAGGCACAAATCCATGTTGACTGTTCCTGATCAGACCCTGTTTATCCAGATGCTTATAATATATTATCTCTAAGTATCCTTTCCATTAATTTGCCCACCACTGACGTCAAACTAATAGGTCTATAATTGCTAGGTTTATTCTTTGAACCCTTTTTAAACAATGGAACAACATGCGCAGTACGCCAATCCTCCGGCACTATTCCCGTTTCTAATGACATTTGAAATATTTCTGTCATAGCTCCTGCTATTTCTACACTAACTTCCCTCAATGTCCTAGGGAATATCCTGTCAGGACCTGGAGACTTATCCACTTTTATATTTTTCAAAAGTGTCAGTACTTCCTCCTCTTTGAATCTCATAGTTTCCATAGCTACTCTACTCTTTCCCCTTAACTCACCGAGTTCAATATCCTTCTCCTTGGTGAATACCGAAGAAAAGAAATTGTTCAACATGTCCCCCATCATTTTTGGCTCTACAGATAGCTGTCCATTCTGGTTCTCTAATGGTCCAATTTTATCCCTCGTTATCCTTTTGCTATTGATATAGCTGTAGAAACCCTTTGGGTTTACTTTCACCTTTCTTGCCAAAGCAACCTCATATCTTCTTTTAGCCTTCCTAATTTCTTTCTTAAGATTCTTTTTACATTCTTTATACTCCTCTAGCACCTCATTTACTCCATGCCTCCTATAATTATTGTAGATATCTCTCTTTTTTCGAAACAAGTGTCCAATTTCCCTTGAAAACCATGGCTCTTTCCAATTTTTACTATTTCCTTTCAACCTAACAGGGACATAAAGATTCTGTACTCTTACAATTTCCCCTTTAAATGTCCTCCATTTCTCTTCTACATCCTTCCCATGAAACAAAGTGTCCCAATTCACTCCTTTAAAATCCTTACGCATTCCCTCAAAGTTAGCCTTTCTCCAATCAAAAATCTCTACCCTAGGTCCACTGGTCCCGAAGTGCTCACCAACGCATACCTCTGTCACCTGACCTGCCTCATTTCCTAACAGGAGGTCCAGCACTGCCCCTTCTCTGGTCGATACCTCTATGTACTGCTGCAAAAAACTATCCTGCACACATTTTACAAACTCCAAACCATCCAGCCCATTTACAGAATGTGTTTCCCAGTCTATTTTTGGAAAATTGAAATCTCCCACAATCACTACCTTGTGCTTACTACTAATATCTGCTATCTCCTTACATATTTGCTCTTCCAATTCACGATCCCCATTTGGCGGTCTATAATACACCCCTAAAATTGTTGCTACACCGTTCCCACTTCTCAGTTCCACCCAAATAGCCTCCCTAGACGAGCCCTCTAATCTATCCTGCCAAAGCACTGCTGTAATATCTTCTCTGACAAACAATGCAACACCTCCCCCTCTGGTCCCTCCAATTCTATCACACCTGAAGCAACGAAATCCTGGAATATTTAGTTTCCAATCACAGCCCTCCTGCAACCATGTTTTCACTGATTGCCACAACATCATATTCCAGGTGTCAATCCACGCTCTAAGTTCATCCACCTTACTTACAATGCTCCTAGCATTAAAATATACACATTTTAGAAACCCACCATCCCTTATTCTCTGTCTATTATCTTTTTCATCTTTCTCGCCTACATTTTGGATCCGAGTGCTTCCCTTCTCTGCCTCTTGCCCCACAACCTGACCCCTAGCCCCCTCTACACGAGTCCCCTCCCCCCAGCCTTTCTAGTTTAAAAGTCTCCCCAGTAGCCTTTGCAAATCTCCCTGCCAGGATATTGGTCCCCCTCGGGCTCAAGTGCAACCCGTCCTTTGTGTACAGATCATGCCTTCCCCAAAAGCGGTCCCAGTGATCAAGAAACTTGAATCCCTGCCCACTGCACCAGTCCCTCAGCCACGCATTTATCCTCCACCTCATTTCATTCCTACTCTCACTGTCACGCGGCACAGGCAGTAATCCTGAAATCGTTACCCTTTTAGTCCTTCTCCTTAACTTTCCCCCCAACTCCCTAAATTCTCCCTTCAGGACCTCATCACTTTTTCTGCCTATGTCATTGGTACCTATGTGTACCACAACATCAGGCTCCTCTCCCTCCCTTATCAGAATCTTTTGTACACGTTCTGACACATGCGAGACCCTGGCACCAGGGAGGCAAAACTACCATCCGGGTCTCCCGACTGCGTCTACAGAATCGCCTATCCGACCCCCTAACTATAGAGTCCCCTATTACAATTGCCCTCCTCTTTTTGCTACCCTTCCGAGCATCAGGGCCGGTCTCTGTGCCGGAGGCCAGGCCGCTGTTGGTGCCCCCAGCTAGGCTGTCCCCTCCAATCGTACTCAAACCTGAGTACCTATTTTCCAGGTGTATGGTCACAGGGGTACTCTCTAGCCCCTGCCTCTGCCCCTTGCCCTTCCTAACTGTGACCCACTTGTCTGCCTGGTCTGGGAGTGACTACCTCCCTGTAGGTATGTCTCTCTATCTTTAATTAGTCCCACTCACCTGCTCAGCCCCATTCCCAAACCCACCACTCTGTGTACACCCCATACCTTATAGAAACATAGACGTAGAAATTAGGTGCAGGAGTAGGCCATTCGGCCCTTCGAGCCTGCACCGCCATGGCTGATCATCCAACTCAGTATCCCGTACCTCCCTTCTCTCAATACTCCCTGATCCCCTTAGCCACAAGGGACACATCTAACTCCCTCTTAAATATAGCAAAAATGTACAACAAATGTACAATGGTATATATCCCACCATATATCCCACTAATGTACAATGTTATATATCCCACCAAACCTAATCCCACACTCCCAGTCTTTTCCCATGTCAATGAGTTCCCACGAAATTTAATCCCACTCATCTTCATTCCAATAAACTTTAATAGTAAGATTAAACGAGAACTTACCAAGTTTGAAGGTTGATCTGTATTTTATGAGGAGTCGCGGTGAGGGAGTTCGTGAAGACCCCGCCAGCACGCATGCGCGGCATCCTTCAAAGCAGCGGTGTGGAATCACAGAAACAAATTGTGACTAAAAATAGTAAGATGAAAAACGTAGAACTTCCTAGTTGACCTTATGATAGAGGGTGGGAGCGGTGGGCACGAAATCCCTCACCGCGACTCCTCGTAAAATACAGATCAACCTTCAAACTTGGTAAGTTCTCGTTTAATCTTACTATTTTACTTCGGAGTCACGTGAGTGACTTTGTGAAGATTTCAAAGCTCTGTGATTTCGCGCCCTGGACAACGTCCATGCTTATCACACTGCCGCCAGTCTGATGGAGGAAGGCTGTTAATGGAGTTCAGTCGAAACTGGCTGAAAAATCAACACAAGTTATTAATCAAATAAACAACAAATAACCCCTAATTCGGGGACAGACATTCACTGAGCGGTTCCCAGGATAGCTTCTGCGAATGTCGCAGGGGCGACTAGTGGCTTGTTGTAGAACCGTTGAAAGGTTTCTTCACTGGCCCAGCCCGCGGTGGCGAGAATGTGGTCCATGGGCACCTCCATGGCCCTCGCCGCTGATGTGGATGCAGCCCTAGTGGAATGAGACTTAAAAATGTCAGTAGCAACTCCTGCTGCATCCAACACCACCCTGAGCCACCTGGCGATAGTCTGTGTAGTCACCCGATGATGCGGAGGTTTATGACTGATGAGGAGCCCCTTTTCCTTCATCCTGATAACTCCGGTAACTCGGATGTAGTGGTGGAGATGGGTGACTATGCAGAGAGTGGCATCTACAGGGTACGCCCGAAATTCCAACTGATGCCCATGCGTCCCTGGCCTGTGCTGCTTCAATAATTCTTCGACAAAGAAATTTATTCGACCAGGGGTGGCCACCATGCTGTCCAGTCGTAGTTTTTGTAACGTCTGGACTCGTTGGGCTGTCGTCAGTGCCATCAGCATCACCACCTTGAGGTTGAGCTGTTTCAGTGGTAGCTCATTCATTGGAGCCCAGCTCCTTAGTAGGGTCAGCACGATCCCCACATCCCACGTTACTGTATATCTGGGTCGAGGAGGGTTGGTGTTGAACACTCCCCTCATTAGTTTAGACACCAGGTGGTTGGAGCTGATACCTATATCCAGGTATGAGGACAGCGCACTCCTGGCACTGTTAATGGCACTGTAGCTGAGGCCAGCATCGAAATGGAGGCCAGCTAGAAACTCCAGGACATCAAGTATCGTTGCCGAGTTGGAAGACTTGTTGGTCCGGGCACAGAATGCCTCCCACTTCCTGATTTGGGTGAGGTACTGTTTCCGAGTTGATTCTCGGCATGATGCGGCGATAAGTTCTATGGCTCGTGATGAGATGCCCGCCTGGATGAGTGGTCTTTTCAGAACCTGCAGGCCAACAAGTTTAAATGACCATGGCAAGGATGACTAACCCCCGTAATGGGGTGAGTAATCAATTTGGGGTGTTTCCCAATCGCCATCCATGGTTGTTTTAAAATTTTAACGACCATCGGGTACCATGTTGTGTAGGCCAGTCGGGAATGATCAATATGCCAGTTGCAGAGTCTAATTTAATTTTCTGCAATACCCGACTGATGAGGCAAAATGCGGGAAAAACGTAGCAAAACCATTTCCCCCAATGGATAGAAAACGCATCCATTGCTATTGCCCCAGGGTCTGGTTCCCACGACACATACGTTGGTATCTGATGGTTCAGCCTGGACGCAAATAGGTCAATATCTGGTGTCCCAAAGTGAGCTATAATATCTCCAAATATTTGGGGGTTCAACATCCACTTGATGTTGTCATTGAAGACTCGTGACCTGGTGTCCGCCACTATATTAAGCTTCCCAGGCAAATAGGTCGCAGTAATCCAAATATTTCTTTCAATGCACCAGTGCCAAATTGTATTAGCCAATTCATCACAAGATAGCGACCTGATACCACCCATATGATGGATGTAAGCCACCACTGTAGTATTATCTATTTGAAGGCGGACATGTAAATCCCGTGAATTAGTACAGTAAGCCCGCAGTCCATGAAATGCCCCCAGCATTTCTATATAGTTTATCCCATGTGACTCCAGGAATGTAGACTCATGAGAGTTCCATCTGCCACCACAACTGGACATCGTATCAGTTGCTCCCCAGCCTTGTGCGCTTGCGTCAGTTTGTAGCACAACATCAGGGTTGCTCACTATGATGGGTCTATGACACTCTCTAATATTGTCAACCCACCATTGTAGCTCGTTTCTAGCTTCCGTTGGTAACCGAATTGGCCGATCAAAGTGCCCAGCATTTGTTTTTAATGCTGTGATTTTTGATCTTTGTAAATTTCGGTAGTGTAGCGGTCCGAATCGTGCAGCTGGGAATGTAGCTACCAATTTGCCTATAACTTTTGCTGTTTGCCGAATGGTCAGTACCCTGGCGCAAGCAAGATTGTGGCACTCTTCTATTATAGCAGTAGCTTTATTAGTTGGGATGGTAATCTTCATTAAGTTGGTGTCTAGGGTGAACCCCAAATAATCCATAACCCGTACCGGGTGCAGTTTTGATTTGTCTGGATGGATTACAAACCCCAGCTTCTCGAACAGAGCCTTGGTTGCAGCCACTCCTTGAATTGCTAATTGGAGGGTCTGATTGGAGCCGTATAATTTCAGCATGTCCTGCCTCCACCTCTTTTTGGGATAGAGTAAAATTCCTATGAGGCGAATGCTGAGTAGGGGAATTTATACCTCCAATAAATTCTATAACATACCCTTGAACACTTTGTAAAATAAACTCATCTGTGGTGACAGTTTTCCATATGTCCAAGAAAGCCCGCAATCGCCCACCTATTCGTGCAGGAGGGGATGCTACGGCGTGAGAGGAACCAGACCCCCTTACCTCCATGGTTAACGGCGGTTCCGTACGTACGGTGTTTTGGGTGGACGTTGTGGAGGGTGACGGGGCGGCGGCCGCATTTTCCATGCAGGCCGCTGTTGGCCTTGCCCTAAAAAAGGTCGTTGTGTTTGTTGAGATGGAGGTAGGTAGGATCTTTGTGCCCTGTCCGGCAGCCGTGGTTTCCAAGTTGTATTAGGCTGTTGCCGGTGATATGGGTGAAGTCTGTCCGACGGAGGTTTCATGAGGCCAGCTGTTTTGGCCTCCTCGTCCAGTTCCTTCACCTGTTTGGACAGGTCTCCGAATAACTGATGCGGCGGTGGAGCGGTTGATGGTCGGCACAACCCCGCGAATTTGGGGTTGAGTGTGGGCTTTATGGAGCTCTTACGCAGGCAGTTTATCTCATACTGGACGTTGCATAGGAGTGCCAGTGCATCTTGCTGTTCACTTGACACATTATCCCCGTCCAGGGTCCTAGCAAACGCCGTTATGCCCGTGGAGAGAACCTTTAAGATACGCTGGAGGCGGACATCCTGCATCCTGGTGGCCGTACTCAAGTGTCCCCAGATCTGGGCATTAACCAAGGGCACACTGAGGTTGATGCAGTTCTCGGGCGGTTTTATTTTCTCCAAGGTATCATTGAGAACCTGACTCTGAAGTTGGTGCGTAGTCAGGTAACCAATGGTGTCCGCCAATTTGTGGTGCAGAGGTTCACCTGTCTGTGTAGTAGCGGCAAACTTACTCACCACTTCCAGCATATCCTCCTCATGCTCTGGCTCAGCGGTCACTGGCTGTCCCGGGTCGTCTTCAAACACAGCAGCTGGGCAATCACTCACGCTTCTGGCTGGAGACGATGAGATGCTGAGTGGGGTCCTCACACGGCTAGATGCCCGCGAGTCCCGCTCTTCTCGTTCCCAATCCCGCTGGAGGAGTTGCTCCACTAAGAGCTCCAACCGCTCAATGCGACCGTCCCTGCTATCTGCAGCGGACAAGCCGACTTCCCCAGGCCCTGCGAACTCACTGGGGCTTCCACCATCGGACCACACCTCCGTAAGGTGCTGTCTAGGGTCCAATGGCAGGTCGTCGTGACCTACAGCCCAAGTAGGATCATACGACTCCCGCACGGACTCTCCGCTAGTCTGTCTTCTCCCAGACTGTGGCGGCCCACCTGTCTTATATGAAGGCAGGTGAGTTGAATCGGCGCCGGCCCCCGGAACCTGGCTCCCCGGAGTCCGTGCAGGCTTACCTCCACACATGCCCATCTTTTGGCGTGGAGGCGCATGGTCGGCCGCTCCCAGAGCTGTGCTGACCGACTGCCTACTGCTGCCACCTCCGCCCTTGACCGCAGCCTGACGGGGTGTTTTGTCAGCGGTATCTGCTCCAGCAGGCCTACTCGACGCAGCAGTGGAGTTGCCAGACTGCTCTACGGCAGATCTCCCTGGCAGTGGTACGTGGTGGTGCACATTTGCAGCTGTCTCCCGGCCCAGCCCCCTCGGGTCGTCTGGAGCTCAGGGAGGGGTTGCCTGTAAAGAGCGAGACCCCTTGCCACGTACCTGTTTTCTCCCTCTTTTCTTGGGGGAAGGGGGCTCAAAGTCTGGATCCGTTGCATCCAGCTCCGGAGCGGTAAACCATTCGGGTGAGTCGGCCCCTGAATCAGCGGGAGCGCCCGACTTCCGCATTCCTGCCCCCACATGCCTCGAAGCTGCCGGTGGTGCTTGCAGCTCCGGGGACAAGGGCCGTTGGCTGGTCGAAGCTCGGCTCCTCGACAGCGTCGCCTTCCTTTTGCCCTTGTCCATCCTGTGGAGTAAAGGTAAGTACTTACCTGCCGGCCTTATGACGGAGCCCGAGGAGAGAGCGCACTCCCCCCCCCCGCAGCCAGCCATGCAAATGCGCGCGACGATATGCCGCGCATGCGTGCTGGAGGGGTCTTCACGAAGTCACTCACATGACTCCGAAGTAAAATATTCCACTCAGTCTAATCCCATCCTCTTGCTCATAGCATCGTATCATAGCATTAGTATCCCCGGTATCATTCTCTGCGCTGTCCTCTCCCCACACACATGCCCTTTAAAATACCACTCAATCAAATCTCACACTCCAGTTCTCACCCTAAACGCACTAAAATTGTATTCAGTCAAAACCCACTGTTTTGTGCTCACCCACTCTCCAATTAATCAAATCTCACGTCTTCTCTGCACCATATCTTACAATATATCCCCTAGTCTAAACCCACTCTCCTTCTTGCTCTCCATATCACTGTCCCATTCTTGCCCAATACACTTTTAATAACCCACCCAGTATAACCTCACCCTCCTCATCTGTAGATTCATATTGTCTTATAACATCGACTGAGATTATTTGGCCCTCTGAGTCTATGCCTGTTCTCAAAGCATCAATCTCCACTTATATCCCTGTAACCTATTCTCTCTCACACAAGCCCATCAGCTCCCCTCTGACCACCCATCCGCATGGAGTAATTTACCATGACCAGTTAACTAAACAAACTGATGTCTATGAAATGTGGAAGAAAGCCAGAGCAGCCAGAGGAATCCCATGTGATCACAAGGAGAACTCCACACTGAAAGTCTTTGTCCGTGACCTCCTGGCTGAATTTTCACAATGCCCAGTGTCCAATAATTATTTTGATTATTAATTAACCAACAGGTTCTTTTAGTTGATGAAACTGACACGGGATTCTGTGGAGCCACGATTTTAAGTGAATGGTTCCTGCTGACTGCAGCCCATTGCCTTAACCAGACCAAGAACATTGTTGCTGTTGCAGGTAGGGATTCTCTTTCCTTCATTGCTTCATGACAAATAGTGATTCTTACTTAAAATTATTTCAGGTTCAGTGTCAAATGTTGCACTGACGCTAATATTTTCAGTGTTTTTCCCTCTTTTGTAAAAATCCATTTCTTCAATTAATATTTCTATCATGGCAGATGCTGGAATCGGGAATAACTAACAATCAACTGAGGGAACTCAGCAGGTTAGGCAGCAACACGGGAGGGAAATGGACAGTCGACTTTTCAGTTCAGACCCCAGCATATGGATTGAAGGAGTAGAGTCAGTACAAAGAGGCGGAGGGAGGGGTGGCACAAGAGCTAGCAAGTGATAAAGTGGGTCCAGGTAAGAAAGTATTGATTTGCAGATGCAGGGAATAGAGTCGAGGAACTGACAGGTGGAGGCAACGAAAGGCTGCAGATGCTGGAATCTGATAGGAAAGGAAAGTAGCGAATGGAATAAGAAAGGTGGGATCAGCAGCTGGGAACAGTCGGGGGCATTGTGAGGGTGATGGACAACTGGAGTGGGTGAGGAATGGAGAATAAAAGGATGATAGGGGGCTGGAGTGGGGTTGAAAAGGATAGGACCTGGATGGGTCAGAAGAAGAAATAAATAGACAGAGAGGTAGCAGGTTACCTGAAACTGGAGAATTTGGTGTTCATGCCATCTGGCTGTAAACTGCCCTGTTAATGAGTTGAGACGTTTCAGTCCATATTTTCCATACAAAATCCTTTGGCCCTTCTTGTCTATACTGGTTCATGGAGCAATCCTGTACCCACTAATCTTCCCTGTAATATGCTGTCCCCACATTCCCATCAATTATGTTTCAGAATCTACCATTTAGCTATACCTGAGGGATCTTTTACAGGGGATAACTAATGTAGCGAAAACACACGTCATTGGGATAAGGAAGGAAACCCACACAGTCAGTGGGAAAACATACACACTCCAGACAGAACCAGAGGCTAGGACTGAACCCAGGGCACCAGAGCTGCAAGGCAGCAACTCTGTTAGTTGTGTCACCAAGCATCCTAATTAAGATAGATATGAGGGAGATTGTTTTTTCACTCTGATGCTTGAATGAATGCAGCAGCCGAGTGATTAAATACATTCACAATTGAGATTACAGGATTTTGTTCTATTGGAGAGTTGAAGCTGATGGGAACAGGCAGAAGCATGGGGCTGAGTTTTCCTGGTCAGACCAGCCATGATCTCACAGTAGGGAAGAGCAGGCTCCAGTGCCAATTGATTTATTTCTTAAGTTCTTATCCTTACACTAAAAAAAAAATTACTCTCCTTCAAACTGTTTCCGTCCAACCACATTCATAGAGTCACAGAGTGACACAGTGTGGAAACAGGCTCTTCAGCTCAACTTGCCCACACCAGCCGACATGTCCCAGCTACACTAGTCCCACCTGCCTGCTTTTGGTCCATATCGCTCCAAAAGCAAACCTGTCCTGTCCATGTACCTGTCTAACTGCTTCTTAAACGTTGCGATAATCCCAACCTCAACGACCTCCTCTGGCAGCTTCTTCCATACACCCATCACCCTTTGTGTCAACAAGTTACCCCTCATATTCCTATTAAATCTTTTCCCCTTCGCCTTAAACCTATGTCCTCTGGTCCTCAATTCACATTCTTCTTCTTCTTCTTCTTCTTGCGTACGGCGTGCACAGCTTAAAGTTGCAGGACAACTTGTTCTATTTGATCTTATTTCATTGTGCACGCCGGGTTGATTGCATTCGTCGAAAGGGCAGACCACGTGAAGGTTGCAATCTCCCCCCCCCGACTCACCTACTCTAGGTAAGAGACTGTGTGCATCTACCCGATCTATTCCTCTTGTGATTCCTCCTACAGCCCTTGAAAATGACAGTCACATTCCAATTCTACGCCCAGCTTTTCAGGATCAGCACATTTGAATCCACCCAATCATCACCCAGGAAGTAGAAAATGGCATTGAACTGTAAGAAAAGCCATGCAGTGTTGCCGGCGTTAATAGTAGGCCAGAATATTGGGAAACCAGCAGTAGATAACTTAAGACAGAGAGGGAGAAAATAACTGCTCATGAGAGTAAACTATCAAGAAATATGAAGCAGACAGTAAGAATTTCGATATGAATATAAAAATGTGAGTAGCTTAAACAAATGGTCCTTCGGAGAATGCATTTATAATAGGAAATAATGAAAAGGCAGAGACCGAACAAATATTTTGTACTTGCCTTCGATAACATTCCCAATAATAGTGGAATACCAGGCAGAGGAGGGAATAAATAGATGAATTAATACTTATCAATAGAGAAAAAGGACTGAACAAACTAAAGGGATTAAAAACAGCTAAAAGCACTTGACCTGATGATCTGTAATCTTCAGCAACTTCATTCAGAGTACTATA
Organism: Okamejei kenojei; assembly: GCA_035221665.1. NCBI lineage: Eukaryota > Metazoa > Chordata > Chondrichthyes > Rajiformes > Rajidae > Okamejei > Okamejei kenojei. The sequence continues at coordinate 36,707,667 of CM069142.1, forward strand.
TAATTTCTCTCATATATGCTGGCAGTTCCACTTAAGCACTATCTCTCTCGGCCTCCCTCTAGTCACCAACGTCATATTGCTTGTCCAACAACCAGTAATGGTTAAAAAGAACGCTCTTCCATATAAATATGTCTAAAACATTCTTGTTTGTTCCACACACATTCACTTTCTTGCCATTGATCCACCTTTCCCTCTGGCAAAGAGGCACAAAGTGCTGGGGTAACTCAGTGGGTCAGGCAGCATCTCTGGATAAAACATCTCTGGATTGAGAGCTGGAACGAGAGAAGAGCAGAACCAATCAGGGCCGGCCACAAAGGATCTCAGGGCCTGGTGGGTTCATTGTTGGCTCGGGAAGTGGTAAACTCCAGAGTGAAATAAAGTGGAAAATTGTACAATGACTAGGGTGGAGGAAGGGGGCAAAGGGGAGGGGGAGTGTAAATGTCCTGGTTGGTAAGCGACTCAAGGCAAATTTGAGGTGTTGTTCTTAAAAATTTGCATGTGGCTTCAATCTGGCAATGCAGTAGGCCCAGGATTGAAAGGTCAGTATGGGAATGGGAATGGGATTGGGAAGGGGAGTTAAAAAGCTTGGCAACCAGGAGGTGCCGGAGGCCTAGGCAGATTGAGCATAAGTGTTCAATGAAACGGTCGCCAAGTCCATGTTTAGTCTCGCCAATGTACTGGAGCCCACATCGAGAACACTGGATGCCATAGATGAGGTTAGAGGAGGTACCTCTGCCTAACCTGAAAGGATTGCTGGGGTCCCTGGATGGAGTTGAGGGAGAAGTTATAAAGACAGGTGTTGCATGTCTTGTGGTTGCAGGGGAAAGTACCTGGGAGGTGGGCTGTCAGGTGGGAAAGAATGAGTGCAGAGGGATTTGTGCCTGCGGAGGGTGGAAAGGGGTGGAGATGGAAAGATGTGGTGTGATCCCTTAAGAGTTGACAGTAGTGTCGGAGGATAATGTGTTGGTGCGGAGGCTGATGGGGTGTAAAGTGAGGACCAGGAAAGGTGAAGATCAAGGAACTCTGACCATGTTGCATCTGTGGGGAGGGTGAGCGTAAGCAGAACTATGGGACACAGGAGACACATGTGAAGGCCTCCTTTATGACAGGGACCCCACGTTCCCAGACATCCCAGTATGGAACACCATATGGTCGCCGATGCAGTGGAGACAGAGGAATTTAGGCAACCTGCTGACCCTAAGATGATTTTCCAACATGTATTCCTAAGGATTAAGATTTCCATCCTGTTGCTGCTGAAATCCTCATCTATGTCCAACTCCATCTTTCCACCCTGCACAGACTTTGGACACTCGTGATCTTTGTTGCCTGCACCATAACTGGCACTGTCTCTGCCTCCGATCTCTCTTGGGTTTCCTGAATCCTGTTTAATATTCCATAATTTCAATGCTTTTAAACTTCTTATCCATGTTTGTAAATCCTCCCATCCCCTTGTCACTCTACTTCTTTGTAATCCCCATCAGTCCTACAATCTTATAACCATATAACCATATAAACCATATAACCATAATAACAATTACAGCACGGAAACAGGCCCTTCCAGTCCGTGCCGACCATTTGTTTTCCCCTAGTCCCATCTACCTGCACTCAGACCATACCCCTCCATTCCCCTCACGTCCATATACCTATCCACTTTACTCTTAAATGTTAAAATCGATCCTGCCTCCACCACTTCTGCTGGAAGCTCATTCCACACAGCCACCACCCTCTGAGTTAAAGAAGTTCCCCCTCACGTTACCACCAAAACTTCTGTCCCTTAATTCTCATGTCATGCCCTCTTGTTTGAATCTTCCCTACCCTCAATGGGAAAAACGTATCCACGTTAACTCTGTCTATCCCTTTCATCATTTTAAAGACCTCAATCAAGTCCCCCCTTAACCTTCTGCGCTCCAAAGAATAAAAGACCTAACTTGATGTAACTAGTAGCGTGGATAAGGGAGAACCAGTGGATGTGGTATATCTGGACTTCCAGAAGGCTTTCGACAAAGGTCCCACATAAGAGATTAGTATACAAACCTAAAGCATACGGTATTAGGGTTCAGTATTGATGTGGATTGAGAACTGGCTGGCAAACAGGAAGCAAAGAGTAGGAGTAAACGGGTCCTTTTCACAATGGCAGGCAGTAACTAGGGGGGTACCGCAGGGCTCAGTGCTGGGACCCTAGCTGTTTACAAATATATTAATGATCTGGATGAGGGAATTGAAGGCAATATCTCCAAGTTTGCGGATGACACTAAGCTGGGGGGCAGTGTTCGCTGTGAGGAGGATGCTAGGAGACTGCAAGGTGACTTGGATAGGCTGGGTGAGTGGGCAAATGTTTTGGCAGATGCAGTATAATGTGGATAAATGTGAGGTATCCACTTTGGTGGCAAAAACAGGAAAGCAACTAATTATTAAATGGAGGCCGATTAGGAAAAGGGAGATGCAGCGAGACCTGGTGTCATGGTACACCAGTCATTGAAAGTAGGCATGCAGGTGCAGCAGGCAGTGAAAAAAGCGAATGGTATGTTAGCTTTCATAGCAAAAGGATTTGAGTACAGGAGCAGGGAGGTTCTACTTCAGTTGTACAGGGTCTTGTGAGACCACACCTGGAGTATTGCGTACAGTTTTGGTCTCCAAATCTGAGGAAGGACATTATTGCCATAGAGGGAGTGCAGAGAAGGTTCACCAGACTGATTCCTGGGATGTCAGGACTGTCTTATGAAGAAAGACTGGATAGACTCGTTTATACTCCTGGAATTTAGGAGATTGAGAGGGGATCTTATAGAAACTTTCAAGATTCTTAAGGGTTGGACAGGCTAGATGCAGGAAGATTGTTCCCGATGTTGGGGAAGTCCAGGACAAGGGGTCACAGCTTAAGGATAAGGGGGAAATCCTTTAAGACCGAGATGAGAAAGACTTTTTTCACACAGAGAGTGGTGAGTCTCTGGAACTCTCTGCCACAGAGGGTAGTTGAGGCCAGTTCATTGGCTATATTTTAAGAGTGAGTTGGATTGGCCCTGTGGCTAAGGGATCCGAGGGTATGGAGAGAAGGCAGGTACGGGTTACTGAGTTGGATGATCAGCCCCATGATCATATTGAATGGCGGTGCAGGCTCGAAGGGCAGAATGGCCTACTCCTGCACCTAATTTCTATGTTTCTATGTTTCTATGTTTGTTCAACCTTTCTCTGTAACATAGTTGCAGGATGTGAAAGGCTCTCCAGTTCTAGTGCTTGAGGAATGCAGATTTAACTATTCCTCAACCTCTGTTGTGTCTTCAATGTCCAAAACATTTGAATTGCATGTATACTGCAAACTACATTCTCAACCTCTATCCTCTGTTAAAAGTTGCCTCTTTGTTTTAGGTCAACTACTTGTAATTTTCCTCTTTGAGCTCACCATAGTATTTTGTTGGATAATATTAGCATTGCACGATATTTAATTATATTAATGGTAACTTTTAAAATATTAATTGATGTGTTGTAATAAATTGAGTTGGTGATGATATACTGTTTGGCACGTTATTTATATTAATATAATTATTAACATGAACTAGATGGCTAAGATGTTGCAATTACCTTCTCGGCTTTTCCCTAGAGAGGGTACAAAAGTGAGTAGAACAAATTGGTTCTCATGACACCAAAGACACTAGATGGATGTAGCAAGTTGTAAAATTTACTGGCTGTTGCTCCAGATTGCAAAGTAGAAACATACACTGGCACTCCATTATTTTGCAAATAATTTGACAGAACTTCGACCATTATTGAAAACTTTATTTGGGAATTTCTGTCACTCCTCCATGTAGGTGAATTTGATGTCAAGGTGGAAGAAGTACAAGAGCAACGACGAGGTGTTCTAATGATCGTTGCTCATTCTAAATTCCAAAGACACACCTTTGACAATGACATTGCAATTATAATGCTGAAGAAACCTCTACAATGAACGAGAATGTGTACCAATCTGTTCTGCCCAAAGAAATTTTGCAGAAAAAGTATTGATGAATCAGCAGAATGCATTAATCATGGCTGGGGCCGTGTCCGCGACCACGGCGTGCCCTCCATCAAGCTCCAGCGACTCACTGTGGCCTTTTGTCGATCGGATCAAGTGTATTGAGTCTAGTCGATACTCAGTGACCTCTAACATGTTCTGTGCTGGCTACGATACTGCAATGCAGACGCTTGTCAAGGAGACAGTGGTGGACCCCAATGTCACCGAACACAAGGGCACTTGGTTCTTGACTGGTGTTGTGAGTTGGGGAGAAGGATGTGCACAAAAAGGGAAATATGGCATCTACACAAAGGTGTCAAAATATGTCAAGTGGATCAAAAGGGCTATGACTGAGATGACTTCCCTCTTTTTCGAACGCACAGACAATACTTAGATTGAAAATGCATCTCATTTTAATATATTGAAGGCCATGGCATCTCTGATGATTCCAATAACATGACAAACTTAAACTTCCTCACTTCTAGATACAATTACGCTTCAAGCTGAGACAGAAATTCACAACATATTTGAAATTAGATCTAATTATCAAAATATGCTGATGTTTATCTACATTATGTTTGCAGCTGAGTTTTACCCTTTTCAAAGATTGAAATAAAATAATCCAAAATGGCTGGTTTTCTCCTTCATTTGTCCATTTTTTTTCTTTAATGCTGCATGTGAAATATCAAGCATGCAATCTCTGTCGTCCCAATTAAATTGCACGGCATCACTGAAAAGTGCACCAGAATAAATATTTATATCATCAGAATCTTACATCATCTGAAAAGTCAAATGGTACATGTAATCACAACAATGACAGTGCAGAACTTTAATTGTGGCAGACAAAATGAATTATGAAGCATACAGAAATGCTGAATGTTAGAAGTATAAAATATGACCCATACACTAATGGTGCAAGCATACACTGGCAGTAAAAGAATAAAATGATGCTTTATACACTGTACAGTGCAAGTGTAGAGTAGTGAGAGACATAGGAAAACTACAGGGGTTAAAGAACACCAAACCAATATATGTCTGATAGCGTAATTGTATCATATTATAATAATATAACAAGCTATGAAAAAATATACAATAAATGACAGATACACTACAGTGGCTGCTTAAAAATAGCATGGTTCGGCACATCATGGTTCAACAGGGAGAAATACCGAACTGTCCAAGGTACAAAGTCAGGAGATATACTGAATTTAGCTAAGTAAACGCCTAAGTAAAATAGGCGTTTTATAACGTGAACCCCACACTTCCAGAAATAATTTTGTGCTGTGAAAAATATACATCTTTCTAGATGTGCTGGATGCATCCTCAGTGATGTGACCTGGGGTCATCGGGTGTTTCGGGATCTCACAACATCAGACCACCCTCGCCCAGGCGACCCAGGCCGGGGTTGATCAGGCCCCCACTTGCTTCCCAGCAGCCACCGCCCACGGATCAGCCATCTTAATAAACTACTCTGCAGGGGTTGGGAGACTCTAGTACATGGAGGGACTGGGCTCTGTGGGCTGAGTCCCGGCCGGGCTCCTTCCTGCGTCTCACCAGTTCAAGGCCTTGTGCGCTGCACCTCTTTCTCCCTCTCCAAGCATTTCATTCTTGCCTGATGGATTTTTAGGCCATGTGGTTCATTAGGCTTTCCGTAGCTTTATAGGGTGACTTTCTCACAAAAGACACAGACAGGGGTGCTAACCCAGCCTGTCCGCGGTGCAGTCTTTCCGTGCCGTTAACTGTCTCTCCAGCACTCAATCCCCAAAATTACAAATCTAGACAGTTTGTAATTTCAAGTTTATATCAGGAAACTAGTCCGCAATGTGACAGTGCATACCCAGAAGGCGGCGTAGAAACATAGAAGCATAGTAAAATAGGTGCAGGAGTAGGCCATGTCGGCCCTTCGAGCCCTGCACCATCCATTCAATATGATCATGGCTGATCATCCAACTCAGTATCCCGTACCATGCCTTCTCTCCATACCCCTGATCCCTTTAGCCACAAGGCCACATCCAACTCCCTCTTGAATATAGCCAATGAACTGCCTCAATGGCCTTTCTGTGGCAGAGAATTCCACAGATTCACCACTCTCTGTGTAAAGAATGTTTTCCTCATCTCAGTCCTAAAGGAATTCCCCCTTATCCTTAGACTGTGACACCCCTTTTCTGGACTCCCCCAACATCGGGAACAATCTTCCTGCATCCAGCTTGTCCAACCCCTTAAGAATTTTTTAAGTTTCTATAAGATCCCCCTCAATCTTCTAAATTCCAGTGAGTACAAGCCGAGTCTATCCAGTCTTTCTTCATATTAAAGTCCCCGACATCCCAGAAATCAGTCTGCTGAACCTTCTCTGAACCCCCTCTATGGCAAAATGTCTTTCCTCAGATTTGGAGACCCAAAACTGTACGCAATACTCCAGGTGTGGTTGTGGTCTCACCAAAACCCTGTACAACTGCAGTGAACCTCCCTGCTCCTATACTCAAATCCTTCGCTATGAAATGCTAACATACCATTTGCTTTCTTCACTGCCTGCTGCATCTACATGCCTACTTTCAATGACTGGTGTAAAACCATGTCACCCAGGTCTCGTTGCATCTCCCCTTTTTCCTAATCTGCCACCATTCAGATAATAGTCTACCCTCCTGCTTTTGCCACCAAAGTGGATAACCTCACATTTATCCTCATTATACTGCATCTGCCATGCATCCTGCCCACTCACCCAGCCTATCAAATCACCCTGCATCCTCCTCACACCGCTTGGTGTCATCTGCAAATTTGGAGATTTGCCTTCATTTCCCTCATCCAAATCGTTAATGTATATTGTAACTAGTTGGGACCCGCACTGAGCCTTGCGGTACCCCCACTACTCACTCTGCCTGCCATTCTGAAAAGGAACCGTAACTCCTACCTTTGCATCTGCCTGCCAGCCATTCTCTAATCCACATCATTATTGAACCACCTATTCCGTGTGCTTTAAGTTTATATACTAAGCTCTTATGTGGGGCCTTAACAAAAAAGCCTTCTGAAAGTCCAGATATAACACAACCTCTGTTCCATCCTTATCCACTCTACTATTACATCCTCGAAAAATTCCTATAAGATCCGTCAGACATGATTTACCTTTTGAAATCCATCATGCTGACTTTGTCCATGATTTCAAACTTTCTCAAATGCGCTGCGATCACATCTTTAATACTGACTCTAGCAGTTTTCCCACAACCGAAATAGACTAAACTTTCTGTATTCCGCCCATCTCTCTCCCTCACTTTTTTTAAAAAAAGTGGGGTTACATTAGCTCCCTCCATCCTCAGAACTACCCAGAGTCTAAGTCTGCTTGCAGAAAGTTGTCCCAGATGCAGAGCCGAGATGCTGCTGAGACAGTTAAAACTCTCAGTTCGGTAATTTTGGTAAGGTATGGGCTTGAAGTACGTACAGGAGCAACCTGTACTGAACTGTGCCAAGGGTACCGAATGGGAATATACCAAAACTGTGCATGTTGCACCCTTAGTGAGAGATACACTGAACCATGACAAGTATACCATAGCGGGTCATGGACACAAAAGCTGAGTTTAACTCAGCAGGACAGGACACATCACATGGAGAGAAGGAATGGATACGTTTTGGGTTGAGGAGGTGGAAGATAGAGATGAAAGGCAGAATGAGACAGAGACATCAAACGTGGTAAGCTCAAGGAAAATGTAAAATAAGATCATTGTTAGCAAGGAGAAGGTAACAACACAGCACACATAGTAAAATGTAAATCAGGAAAACAGACTGGATGAGACCTGGATGGGGAAGGGATGGAGAGAGAGGGAAAGCAAGGGTTAACGAAGTTAGAAGAAGTCAAAAATCATACTGCAGGGTGAAAGCACACACGTGAAAAAAAAATAAAAAAATGAAGGTGCAATTCCAACATTTATGCTGGGCAGGTCCCGTAAACCACCTGGCAATGGCAGGAGCCTAGGACAGCAAGTCCAAGTGTGGGATTGGGACAGGGGAGTTAAAAGTGTTTAGCAACCGGAGATCAGGGTGGTTTAAGGTTGATTGAGTGCCGGTTTTCAGCAAAAACGATCGCCGAGCCTGGCGCTTGGTCTCACCCACAATAGGAGTCCACACCTGAACAGCCGACATAATCGATGAGGTTGAAGGAGTGCAGGTGAACCTCTTGCTCACCTGAAAATACGTGTGGGTACCATAGCATGGGTTCACAACTTAACTCAGACCAAGAATACAAGCTTGGGAGATACACTGAAAACCGTAACAGTGTACAATAGTGGAAGGTAACCCTGCACTCTGCCAGTTTATAATAGTGGTAGATACACTAACCATGCCAAGAGAACAATCGAGGGAGATACAACAGAAGCCTTGCTAAGTGTACATTGGAGGAAGTGAAGTTGAACCGCACCAAGACACGCTAGAGGAAGATATCCCTAAACTGTGGCAAGTGTGTAGCAGTGGAGATAACACAGACCTGTGCCATATTATACAATAAGGCAGCAATTTATGAACCACTTCCCAGTGTACCACAGTGGGAGAAACACAGAATCGTGCCAGTGGTACAATTACAGAGATGTACTGAACTCTGTTGGCGTGTGTGATAAAGCTGGCTGACTAACAGCAACATACACCAGAAGGGTTGTATCAACATGTCATCCTTGTGTGGGCGCAGGACCTATGTTTCACCTGTATGGCTCTGTGATGTTTGAAACACTTTTTCATGTCTTCAAGATATCCTAAAGTGTTCTTACCCGGAATGAAAACAATATAAGGTGCAGTCTCTGTGAAAACAGTAAAGGCTAATTTGGGCCACAGAATCATCACAAAAGAACCATGAGATACATTGTAAATCACAGGATTAAAACACCGAAGTGTGATCTATGGATCCATAATGCCTGTCTATATGCTAACCTCATGTACCTTCATTAGGCTCCTATCACCTACCTTCCTATACCATGCACCTGCTCAAATGCTTTTAACATGTAATTATATCAACTCCCTTGTAATCTCCTGGCAACTTATTTCCAAATAACCACCACACTTTTTTGAGAAAGTGTTACCTCTCAGATCTCCTTTGTTACTCCTTTCACACTTGAAAACCTGGCCCTCTAGTCCTAGCTCTCCTCACTTAGAACAACAACATAACAACCTATTCTACCTGATGTCCTTACACTTTTATGTCCAGTCCTACGCCACCTGCGTTCAAAAGAGCATAAACCAATCTATCCAATTCCCTCCTTGTATCTACAGCCCTCCATGTCCAACATTCTAGTGAATCTTCTGCACTCACTCTTTTTGTTACCACATCTTCTTGTTGTCGTGCTGACTAAAAGTTCCAATAATTCGCTTATTTAAAGTTGTGTCCTTGTGGAATAGGAATATGAAGGCTGAGTAACAGGAAGAAAAATTCTTTCACCTTCAAAATCTGACAAGCAACCTTTTCCTCTGTACTTTGATAAGATATTTAGAGCTCAGGTTTAACATTTCCTGCAAGAGACACCACTCCCACCAGAACGGCGCAGTTCCCTGCCCCAAGGTTGTTCTATATGCTGATTTGATTAACTACCACGCACACAATAATAAATCTAAACCAAACCATCGCAACCATATTGCAATATTTTCCCCCCCCCACCCCTCCTCTTGAGGCATGTTAGACTTTTGGTACTTTTTGCTGAAAGAATGGCCCGAGTTTTACATTAATCAGCCCATGCAAACTTGTTTTTCGGGAGTAAACATTTTGTCTGTACGAGTCGATGTATACCATAGAAACTGTTCTCAAGGTCATGAACTCCATCCA